>JBBIGA010055033.1:0-12715 GCA_037576975.1 Alestes dentex
AGAGACACACACACAGAGAGAGAGAGAGAGAGAGAGAGAGAGAGAGAGAGAGAGAAGGAGAAAGGGGATTAAAGCAGAAGAAGACTAAGACAGTGAGCAAGAAAGAAGGACAAAGTGCAGAGAGAAAGACAGAGACAACGGTGAGAGAGAAAGGTAAGGAGAAAGATGAGATGGAAAAAAGAGGGAAAATAGAGAGCAAAAGGAATGAAGCACAATGAGAAAGCAGGAGAGAAATTGAGGGAGAGTAAGGGAAATAAAAGGAAGAAAGAAGAATGAGAAACAAAGTTAGAGAGACAGAAAAAGCAGAGAGAGAAATAGAGGAAGAGAGAGATAAAGAGGTACAGAGAAGGAGAACAAGGAACACTCAGGAAAGAAAGACAAAGTACAAAGAGAGTGCAGAGAAAAGAGAGAGAGACAGATATGGGGTGGAGAGAATGAGAAAGAGGAAAAAAGCAAAAGAAGACAGTGAGCAAGAAAGAAAGACAAAGCACAAAGGTAGTTCAGAGAGAAAGAGAGAACAGAGAGGCAAGGAGACAGAAAGAGAGATTAAAAAAGAAAAACAGGGAAAATACAGAGAGAGAAAGGAACGAAACACAAAGAGAAAGCATGAGAGAGAAATAGAGGAAATGAAAAGCAAGAAGAACGTGATACAAACCAAGAGACAGAAACAGAAAAGCAGAGAGAGAAAGAGAGAAGAGACAGGCAAGAGGAAAGTAGAAAAACGAGGGGTGAAAGAGAGAGAAAAATGAGTGCAAGAGAGAGAAGTGAGAAAGACAGAGATGGAAAAGAGAGAGGGGGGTGATAATCATTCAGTACACATTCAGTTTGTTGATCTTTTCCAGGGTGGATGAACAAGAAATGTTAGCAGTTGGGCTTCACCCAGTAAAACCAGCCTCATCCCAACATGACATTTCTACCAATGATCAAAATATCTGTGGTTCCACAGAAGCAGGTGAGTTCTAATCAACCCAGATGAAGTTTCAAAAAATGAGTGAATGTATAAGCTCATGTATATCATGCAGAAGGAAACATATTCTGGTTCCTGCTGGTTATAATTTAGTTTATGATTATGGTTCTACTCCTCACTGGAAAAAACTGCTCACTGTTTGTCCAGGACTGACTCATTCATGTCCAGGAACTCCATTTAGTATTTACAGGGAATGAAGCTAGTTTTGTCTTGAAGCAGTGGTCATCAACCCTGGTCCTGGAGATCCACCTTCCTTCCAGCCACAATGAAGTTCTTCAGAAGTCACTGACTGGCTGGAGGGTTAAGTAAGGGGAAGGGTGTTAGATGTTAGATGCAGGTTGGAGGTAAACACAAGGACAGCAGATCTTCAGGAGGAGGGCTGGTGACCAGGTGGTGTAGTTGTAGCTTGGATGAACATCTAACACTACAAATATGAACTGGATTAAAATGAGCATCTAAAAATGGGCCATCACTCCGAAAACACTCAAACTCTCCACAAACCCACAGGAAAAAATATACTAACAGCATGACATCACGCAGTGTGTTTGTGTGCTCTTTCAGGATCGATGTTATTACATAAGGAGGCTCATTCCTGCCAGCTAGAGGAGAAAAGAATTGGCCTATAATGACCCACTTTCTCAAAAGAAACATTTTTTTCCTTCAAAATAATGACTTTTTATTTAAAAAAAGGATTTTGGATGTGTGACAACATAATGAATTTTCAGACAGATTACAAGGTCAAAATGCTGCTATTTTTCACTTTTAGCGGATGCGAATAGGCTTCCATTCAGTTACATTACTGGATCGGATTCAGTTTTTCCTCTCCGATATCCGATCTAGCATTTCTGCCGATACCGACATGCCACCTGTAGCCCGCTGTCAACGACAAATGATCTACTAGAACGAGTTGGGTTACATTGTTGACATCTACATGCTCTCTCTCTGTTCTTTCTCTTCTCTCTCTTTCAGTGTTCTGTCTCCTTCTCTCTCTTTCTCTCTGCTGTTTCTTTCTCTCTTTCTCTCTCTGCCTCTTCCTGTCAAACTTTCTCTCTGTCTGTTCTTTCTTTCTCTGTGTCTCTGGTCTCCTCTCTCTCTGTGCCTCTTTCTGTTAAACTTTGTCTCTCTCTCTCTCTCTCTCTCTCTCGGATGAACTGATATCACTAAATGCATAAAATGCGGTGAGAGTATAAAAGCTCCTCCCGGACCCAGACTCCTCTCTAGAAGTCTCTTGAGTCTTTCTTACGTAACGCTGAGAGAAGTTCCTCCTTCGAGGCTTCTCCACTGTAAAAGCCCTGAAGAGTTTATTCTCCTCTCAGACTCAAGTTCACCAGCACCGCCAACACTTCCTTACAGCTCTTTCAGTCTGTTGAGCTCCACATCAACACCAACAACACCAACAAGAAGAAGAACAACAACACAAACAACCCCAACACCAACAACACTGCCACTACCAACCCAAATACCTCCTTTAACAACACCACCAACAACACATATACCAACACTAACACCAACAACAAAACACTACCAAGATCAACTACCCTAACAATATCAACACCACCCCTAACACCAACACCACCAACAAAAACACTAACACCACCACTAACAACACTAACAGCAACAACACTGACAACCCCAACGCCACTAACAACTGCAACACCTAGACTTAACAACCCCAACACCACCAACAACTCTCTAACAATAACACCACCACTAACAGCATTACTATCAACACTAACATTAAAATCCACCACTAACAACACCATTACTAACATCAAAACCAACAACACCAACACTACTAACATCCCCAACACCACTAACAACAACCCAAACACCAATAACGACAACACCAACACCACCACTAACAAACCCATCACCACTACTAACAGCAGTAACACCACTAACAACAATATCAACAACTCCACCACTAACAGCACCAACACTACTAACATCCCCAACACCAACACTGACAACAACAACAGTAACAACCCCATCACCACTACTAGCAACAGTAACACCACTAACAACAACACCAACAACACTAACAGCAGCTCCTCGCCGTGAAGAAGCAGGAGTCTGAGACCTCCAGCAGCAGACAGCCATTAACCAGCTGGCCCTTCACTCTCCTGTAGTTCTGCAGACCGAGCGAGTAACTCAGGACCACTGTTTACCAAACCCCCCGATCGGCACTTCCAAAAACTCCCACCAACTTCAGGAAACTTCAGGAAACTACTCACCTGATAAACCGCTCCGCGAGGAGAGCGCCCGAGTTTCACTTCAAACCAGCAGCGCGCGCCGAGCCCACAGCCCTCCGACTGTTTGAGGAAGTGTGTGAGAGAGTGTATGTGACTCTGTGTATGTGAGAGCGTGTGTGTGTGTGTGTGTGTGTGCACTCGATGGGAAGTGCAGTGGAGCTGGTGACGTCCTCACAGGTATCTGGAGGCGGAGTCAGGGGGCTGGATTAACACACTACTGTAGGACTACACAATAATATTATTATTATAGGGGATTCAAATGCACAACTTTAATTTTTTTATTTAAATAGTATGTAACTTTAACTCTAAATATGTATTTTTTTTAATATTAAAACAAAAATCGACTTTTTATTAAGTAGTATTTGAATATGAATTCAATGTTTTTAAAACTATTATACCATTTTAAGGCTAAACAGTATAAGTAAAATGTAAATAAATGTTTATTATTTATGGATTATAGTATTATATAATATTTTTTTCTTACACATACATACAAATTATAACGTAATAAAAAAGTTACATACTCTGATTAGTAGCAACATTGAAACGACTGACAGGTGAAATGGACAATAAGGATCTGAACAAATCTGACAAGAACCAAATTGTGATTGGTTGCTGACTGGATCAAGGCATTTCCAAAATAAGTCTTGTGGGGTTTTCCCAGTATTCGGGGGTCAGTACCTACCAAAAGTGGTCCAAGGAAGGACAACCAGCAACAGGGTCATCGGTGTCCAAGGCTCACTGATGCACGTGGAGTGTGAAGTCTAGCTTGTCTGGCCCCACAGAAGAGCTGCTGTAACACAAGCTGCTGAACAACCTCAAGCTGGGTCTGATAGAAAGATGTCAGAACACAGTGAATCACATCTAGTTGTGTATGGGGCTGTGTAGTTGAAAAAACACGTAGGATCAAAATTGGACCAAGAAACAATAAAAGAAGGTGGCCTGGTCTGATGAATTGCATGTTTTGATACATCATGTGGACAGCTGGATGCATTTGCATTGTTTATCACGGGAAAAGACGGCAGCAGGATGCACTCTGGGAAGAAGGCGTCAGAGTCAGTGTGATGCTTTGCTGGGAAACCTTGGAACCTGATACTTTGACACGTACCACCCACCTAAACAGGTCTGAACTTGCAAACTAAATACACCTCTTCATGTCAACAGCATTTCCTAATGGCAGTGGCCTCTTTCAGCAGGATCATGTGCCCTGCCACATGACAAAAACTGTTCAGGAATGGCTTGATGAACATGAAAGGTGCTGATTTGGTCTCCAATTTTCCCAGATCTCAATCCAGTCAAGCATCTGTGGGATGTGATAGACAAATTAATCCAATCCATGGAGACTTCACGACTTTCAGGACTTAAAAGAGTCTCCTGTTAAGCTCATATATATATAGCTGTGTCTTTAAGGTCTTTAAGTTGAAATCGTCTGAAGTAAGAATACATTGTACATGTTTAATTTAAACCAAGCCACTTGGTCACGGTCAGTTTAATCTCTGTTGCGTCAATAATATGTGAAATTGACAGTTTCAGACGTGGTAGTATTGAACTGGTAATTACTGAAGCCATAGCTGAAGTAAAGAAACTGCAAAAAAAGGAACTTAGGCCAGTTGCAATCTTTTCACAGGAAACAAGAGTGTGTGCATTTGTCTGTGTGTGTGTGTGCTCAGTGCAGGGAGGTGGGTTGTGGGGGATTGGTTAAAACAAACACCCTCTGAAAGTCTTACACTGTTCCCTTAAGACCAGGTAAGGCAGCTGTAAAACACACACTCAGGAGATCCCACAGTGAAACTTGAGCTTGGGGAACTCCTCCTAGCTATGACCTCACAGAGTCGAAACCAAGGCAAAGCAAACTGCTCCTCTCTCTCTCTCTCTCTCTCTCTCTCTCTCTCTCTCTCTTTTGCTGTAAAGTCACATGGTGCTTACTCACTGAGACACACCCTTTTCTCTTAGCCATGACCAGGCACTGGTATATAAAGTCGCACGCAACTCTGTTTCTATTTTTAACTCTGTCTCCCACCGCTGACCTGCTGACTTTCAGAACAGGAGCTTTATACAGCAGGTCCATTCAAATTCACTCCAAATCAGAGCCTGCTCTAATGACCTAAAAAGCTGCATGTGTGTGGGTGCGCGTGTGGATATGGGTGTGCGTTTGTTTGTGTGTGTATGTCCCCTTTTAAACCATTTAACTGTTTCACTTCTCTTCCAGTTTGTAGAAGCGCTTCTTTCTTAGCTGCTCCTCTCTTCTCCTTTTCTGTCCCCTCTTCCTCTCTTCTCATTTCTTCCCCTTCTGCCTCTCTTATCTCACTGTCTGGCTCCTTTTCACCCTCTCAGTTTTTCCTTCCTTCCTTCCTTCCTTCCTTCCTTCTGTTTTTTTTTTTGTATTTTCACAACCTCTTTTCGTTTATTCCTTGTGATTAGTGAAATGGCATTATTACGGAAGGATGTCGTTTCTAATACGATGCAGTAATGTCTTGGTTTGATAGATTTTTCAGTTCTGCACAGATAAAAATGGTCAAACATGGGCCTGGTATTAATATGTTAAAGGAATAGCTGGGCAAATAATCAAATTTACGCATTCATTCCAAACCTTTTTATAATGTTGGAATAAATGTGTAAATTTATAAGCTGAAAATGGGAACTTTAAAGGAAAAGTTCAGCAAAACCCCACATGTAGTCGATCATATGAGACATTTTTGGTGCCCAAAGGTTGCTTCATCAGTTTAGATCTTTAGCTATGAGGGTAACATTGCAAACAAACACTAGAAACTCATCCAAAGAGTCCAAATAGTTTCTTCTCTCAACCTGCTCAGACTACATGCTGATTGTCATTATGAGCAGATGTGTACATGTGGTTTAGGACACTGTATGACTACATGTGGTGGTTTAGGAGCTAGAGAAATGAACAAAACTTCATAAATTATAGTCCTAAGCCATGCCAAAACATCTGCGTAATGTATTTTTATGGGACCAATCTGATCTGCTTGGGTGACTATTGACTTCTTGTGTTTGTTCAGAACTAAAAAAGCTACAGTTGGACACCAAACAGGCCTTGGCTGATCAATTTGAGGGAAGAAGAAAACGGTGTAAATTAGATTTTTAAACTAATTAGAATTATGCTTGTAATTTCCATTCCATTCTTTTTCGAATCTGTTCTGTTAATATATCCATTTTCAGTTTTTAGATCATTCAACATTATAAAAGTACAGCACAGGGAGTCCTCGGGCTTCGACAGTCTCGACATATGACATTTAGAGTTTATGACCCTCACTTCCATAACTAATTTGGTTGCGTGATGTGGAAGAATACGCAGCATATGAAGAATATATGCAGAATAACATGGTGTATGAGCGAGGTAGTTAGCGCCCCCCTGTTTGCTTAGCTATGCCATTTGGGCTGTTAAAATCGCTTTTAAAGTGTTTTTACACTATTTTTTAGGTCATTTTTTCTGTTATTACAGCACAGTGTACAAGTACAGTATATTTATGTCCTTTTCCTTCATCAGTAGCTTAGTTGTGTTTTTTATGTTCTGGATTATGATTTTACAGCTGTGTTTGGATCAGTAGGTGACTTAGACTAGGGTGTGTTTCGACTTACACACCAAAAAAAAAACAACACTTCACTGTAATAGGTACGGATCTACACGAGGACCCCCTATATTTAAAATTAAAGTTGTGCTATACGTGTGCTCATCTAATGCTCTAGCCACAACCTATGTTAACCATGATATGTTTGTCATGATACATCAATACAATATGTTACGCTACAATTTGATCCCATAGATTCTGTTTAGTAGCGTACTGGTGTGGTGGGGCTATAATTTATTTAACAATTACCATTTTAGCTGCTTAAGTAGCAAGCTGGTATATTATTTTTCACTTTTAGAAAGAAACATATCAGACAGTAAACTGAATTATGCAGTATTTTTTATCGTGCAATGCTGTAAAAACACAGCTGAACTGAACAATATATAGAGAAACGTAAGCATATCAGCAAAACCATGCAAATTTTGTATAATGTCCAACTTTCTCCTGCCATTTGTCTAATACATGCATTCCATACAGTTGTGCTAATATCTTCCACTGTCAGACACTGGAACTCAATCCATATTACTCATAACTAATCCTACAAGATGGGACCAGGCCCTGGACTTGGTGTTACAGGTGGTGTGTGAGGGGACATGTGTTGTCCATGCAAGGTTAAAACGACTGACAAAAAGTGCACTAAGCTAAGACTCTTCATAGCGCTGCTCAACATAGTTTGAGGTATATTGTGCAGTTCATCCAGTGCTAATCAGTAACATATAAACTCTTCTAGCTCCAGTGCTAAAATAAAGCAGCAAATTTCCAGAAGCGAAGGAGAAAATCGTGCAAATTCAATCACCAAACTGTTCCTTTAAACAGAGTGTGTTTCCTCCACTTCACTGGCCTGAACAGAAGCGGCACTGATGGCCTTGCCGGGCCTGCCGGGCCTGCTTTGACTAATGGCCTTTCACTGTGATCAATTCATAATGTGTGGAGGAGTGTGTGTGTGTGTGTGTGTGTGTGTGTGTGTGTGTGTGTCCACATGCAGACAGTGTTTTTGTAGTGTGTCCCCACATGCAGACAGTGTTTTTGTAGTGTGTGTGTGTCCCCACATGCAGACAGTGTTTTTGTAGTGTGTGTGTCCACATGCAGACAGTGTTTTTGTAGTCTGTGTGTAAGTGTGTGTTTGTGTGTGTGTGTGTGTGTCCACATGCAGACAGTGTTTCTGTAGTCTGTGTATGTGTGTGTGTGTGTGTGTTTATATGTACAGTGTTTTTGTAGTGTGTGTGTGTGTGTGTGTGTGTGTGTGTGTGTGTGTCTACATGTAGACAGCGTTTTTGCAGTGTGTGTGTATGAGTGTGTGTGTGTGTCTACATGTAGACAGTGTTTTTGAAGTGTGTGTGTGTGTGTGTGTGTGTGTGTGTGTGTGTGTAGAATGGAGCAGCAGTAGACCAGTACTGGCCAGACAACAGTTTCCCCAGCGTGCCCACGCCGGCCAGGCCGGTGCCAGGCTAAACGACAGGAACCCGCAGGAGTGGAAAAACAAACAACGCCCAAAAAAGGAGAAAAAAGGGCCTTTTAGCTTGTCATCAATTACTCTCTCTTTTGCTGTGTTTCTCTCCATGACTCTCCCTCTTTCTCAGACCTGCACTCTTCTTCTTTCTGAGAGTTTATCAGCCTAAAGTCAGCTGATTATAATGAAAGCAGTAATAGTAATACTGATAATAATATTCATAATAGACAAATAATGTTTAAAGGCCCAGCCAAGGACAATTTACAAGTTATTATGAAAAATAAGAAAATCAAACCCAAGAATCATTATAAGACTCAGCAAGTGTAGATTTAAAGTATGTTTTGCCAAAAACAATTACATTTGCACAATTTTCCCTTTGTCTAAGATCGACCAGTACATGTGTGCAGTCCAAACACTGACATTGCTAAAAAATACTTGTCAGTAGTCAATAGTCACCCAAATCTTTTCTCTTAAAACAAACACAAACCTTCTCTAAACCAGCTCTTCATTAAGGTAGCACATACTTGTTGCTGTGGTTTACGACACAGTATAACTTAGTCTGAGCTATGAAAATGAACAAAACTTCACAGTGCAGCCCACCTTCAGGCAGCCTCCTTAGACAACAGGGTGTGTTTTCACAAACCACCTAATAAGTGCTGATCTAGAATCAGTTTTTGTGGCAATGACTGTCACAAACATGAACGAATCTGATCCAAGGCCAGTCCTTTCCAGCCCTAGCGTTGTCTGAAAGTCATACTGTTTCCTAAACCACATGAACCCCGTGCCACCTTAATGTGGCCTAAAAAAAACTGAGCCCATATTTACAGAAACAGTTTGTTTGTAAAATTAGCCTCATTTCTGGACTCCAAACATGCTCTGCCTGATCAACTACACCTGGAGAAAATGCTGATTTATTTCTTTAAACAAGGAAATCCCAAGAAGATAAAGAACGTGGCATTAATAAGTAACAGACTTGGAACTCCATGACGTGTGCTTTTTTAGGAGGATGCTATAAATTTAGTTCCATCACCAAACCAAAAGATAACTACTGCATTATGATGCCATTAGTTACATATTAGTCAAGTCTTCCTTATGACTGACAGTGTAATAATTAATCTCTTATGATATATAAGAAACCTCACAGATGAATGCTTGGCATACATTTTAAACATTTAAACTGTCTAATTTAATTGTAAAGGGTCATCCTTGTTTATTTGATTTTATTATGTTACATTCTGAGCTTAATTACTTACTTTGTTGGTTCTACCTGTAGTTTGTAGATGTGTTTTTATGTTAACTTTTACTTTTATTTCTCTATTCCCCAATTCTTATATATTTTAATTGCTCTTTTAGTTTTGGTAGACATACTTGTTTTAGTTGATTTTTTAATTCTAGTTTTCATATATATATATATATATATATATATATATATATACAATACACACACACACACACACACACATATATATATACATATATAGTTGCTGTTGGGACAAAAAAAAAAATCACCTTTGAATTATTTTTTGATTTTTGACTGTCATTATAAATAGACCAATAGAAACTTTAGGAAAATTAAATATTTTTACATTATCTTTCTTGAAAAGTTGAGAACAGGAGGTTTTACTCTAACGGCATGATCTTTTTTTTCACCATGTTTTTTTGTTTTTAATCCTAGTAAATCTATGTAATTTAAAGTAGATGGTGCTAATGAGGCTTAGCCTCAGTGTCCTCCAAGTGCAAATGAAAGGTAGACCGTTTGATTGGTTGTAATTTGTTTTTCAGAGAAGAGCATTTTGTCCAGTCATGTAATCAGTTTAGAAAACGTAAAAGACATAGCAATGGTATTGTTTTCTACATACAAAAAAGTACATTGTGTCCTTCAAACCCTGAGCAAGATAACGATGGTGACCTCATGGAAAGATAAAACTCTGCTCTCATGCTCCAAATGTATACTCCAGGCTGAGGATGCCGGTAAACGGTACGAAGAGAGCAACCTGTTTTTCAGCCCCAAGTGAAACTGAGGAGGTGTTTCCAACTTCTTGCAATGCAGCTTCTAAAAGGCATGAGGAACTCTTATGTCTTACAGAAGGGCTGATAACAATCATGTAAAATGTAGATTAAAGTCATACGTGCACAAAGAAATGGGGGAAAAACTGAGCAGGAGTTTTCCGTTCCTTTCTGAACACCTGAGTCATAGAAAACAAATCTCTTGTTCACCCTGAAACAAAATGGAAGTAATTACCTTTGATGAACTTCTAGCAGTGTTTTACCATCCAACTGGTCTCATTGCGAGAGGAGAGTGTTGATTACAGCAGTGTTTTTATACTTTTCCTCATTAAATAAGATTTGATTCAGGTGATCACTAATCAATACCTCATAAAGCAGAATGAGGTGCTAATCATTTTTAAACTTTCATTATGATTGGACGAATAGAAACCATAAATGGAATACATTATCTTTTAAAAGTAATTTTTAATTTCTCTCTTCCCATTTTGGATACATGAGGTTTCATTCTGAATATGAGCCATTGTGTTCACATATGCTTCAAACAACAATATTGTATTTGGCCCAGACACATTGATGAAATCCTAAATAGCCTTCTTAAATGAGACTGTGATTTAAGGTGTTTGTGTCTTGTAATGAAAAAATTGTGGCCTATTAGTTAAATCTGGCAGCATCTTCTGTGCGCTCCATATGTCTGTACAAAGTCCTTGTAAGTGCATGTAAAGCTTTGTATGCAGAATATAGGCCGTGACTCTACCATGTCTCAGGTCAGGATGCTGCTTAATTAATCTGTGGGTCGCGGCACTTATGTGGCTCATTAAAAGTAACCTCTGTCTCTTCCCTCACCAGTAAGTGTGTTTAAACATGACTCTGGGGCTATTTCAGTCTGAGGCTCTGTGGTCTGAGGTACACACATCACTTTTTTAACCAAAGCACCTCAATGCAAAAGTGAGGCCATCCGTCATCTGTTGACAATAAAAAAAAAAACTACTGCAATAGAGCTGCCTATGCAGCATGCCAGCTGGATGAATTTCACTGTGAAAGGACCCCTCAGGGCCTTCTTGGCTATCAGAGAAGGTCTCATGATTCTCGGGAACTCAATAAATATCTGTTAAATTTTAGTCAATAGAATCATGCTTGTATTCAAATGTACTGTAGTAATATTCCCTTTTCATTACTAATTTTTTGGTGGAAACAGTAGAGATTCTGAAACAGCAGAGATAATAAAAATTATGTTTGTGTTTCTTCTGTGGTTTCTAAGCAGATATGGCTAAGCAAATTCTCTCATTAGGCTCTCAGGTGCTGGTTCTACTCTGTCAAATCAGTGGAATCAGTGGAATCAGTCAAATAGATTTTTGATGTTTGGGAACCATTTTGTGAGGAAGAATGTTCTTCTAGGCCTCCTGGAGGATCTAGTTCTGGACACATCGCTAAGAAATAAACAGTGGTAGCTCTTATTGGTGGCTAAGCCTATTTATTGATTAGAATATGTCTGTTCCAAGCTTCAGGTACTCAGATAAAACATGAACTGTCTTTTACAAGCTTGTCCTTATTTAATCTAGAACAGGTGAAAATGTTAACTTGCAATACCATTAGCTAAGCACTAACCAACAAATTTGTAGGGGTGCTAGCGTAAATGAGCGTTTATGTAGTAGCATTAGCATGCAAAGTTTTCCCTCGTTTTAGACAATGTCTTGATATTTGTGGACCAATCTGAAGGCCTAGCTCTGATATGCACACTTTTCCACTGGTGATAGATGGCTGGACTGAAAAGTTAACCCAGGTGCCCAAAGGGAAAGGAAAGTTCAAAAGAAGTGAATTTCTCCTAGACATAACCAAGCTCAGTTGAATCAATGTGAGATTTTGACCATACTTCTTAAATTTTCCCATACTTCTTAAATTTAGCTCCTCTTTCTTTTCTTTCACTGGTCTGATCTTTATTTGTTTCAAATCATCCAATCTTGAGATAAACCATAAAATCCATAAGAAAACTTGGTTGTCTTATAAATGCATCTGAACATCTGAAATATGTCAAATTGAAGTACTTGCTACCAAAGTTAGACAATTTTGAGATTCAGAAGGTTGTTAAAGAGAAGAAAACTATGAGAATAGCAAAAGGACTTAAGTTTTGTGTGTGTGTGTGTGTGGGGGGGGGGTGTATATAGATGTATAGGCTGCAGTAACTTAGTTTATTCTAGCTAGCTTGCCTTGTGTCATGAAGGTTTTTGAGAGACTGGTCCTTGACACTCTCCGCCCCCTGGTGAGGCACAGGATGCCCTCCAGTTTGCCTACCAGGCCAAGATTGGAGTGGATGACGCCATCATCTACTCAGCAATAGTTGGATGTATCAAGGGTGGGGACGACTCGGAATATAGGATGGCTGTGGACAGTTTTGTGGACTGGTGTGAGCTTAATCAACTGCAGCTCAACATCCAAAAGACAAAAGAACTGGTGG
>JBBIGA010055103.1:0-12710 GCA_037576975.1 Alestes dentex
TTTAGATTCCACTCTACGTGCCAACGGTACCGCCCCTTTTATGAAAGGACTATAGTAATTGGTTAAACCAAGGAACGAGTGTCAGCGTCAGCCAATCAGAGGCAGAGACTGCCTTGCGTACACAAGCGAGGGCAGAAAGAGAAAAAAACATGACTAGTCGACTTCTCTCAGTGGCCGTCGACTCGTGCCTCTATAGTCAACTAGTCGACTTTTGTGTTAATGCCCTACCATAGACCCATAAGACACTAAACTGTTGACCACTGACTCCACTGTTATTATGTTTTGTTGTGGCACCACAGCTCCGGCCGGCAAGTGTGAGTAACACTATGGTGTGTGTGTGTGTTTGTGTGTGTGTGAGGTGACACCTGAGCTCTAGGAGTGCCTGAGGAGGTGAAATTCACACCCTGCCCCCTCCTCGACATCCCGTACTACTCTCACCCCTCCCTCCTGTGACTAGTGCTTCGAAGGAGAATCTGCACCTGACCGAAAGGCCCTCTAAACCTTTTGTTGTTGTCTGAGCAGAACGGTCATTACAGGAGACGGTAAATCCTCCTAGACATTCTCTCATATTTGTACTGCTCTTGTTTTACAAGGAGGAAGTGTATTGTTTCCCTGTTGGGGAATGTTAAAACTGCTAATGATTGTGAATGAAACTCAAATACCAGTTAGAGCGGATAGAAAAATCTTTAAATATTCCAGTTCCTTACACTCGACTCACACCTACAAAGCAAATGATAACACTGCTCAGCCTGAGAATGATAGACTTTACCCAACTCAAAATTCTGTTAAAGTTCTTAGTAATTCAAGAGACCTTGCGTTTGAGCACCAGCGACCTTACTGTCAATCAATAAATGCCCTTGCTCTATCTAGTGATGCATCACTAGAGCAATGCTAGTCAGTGTGGGTCTCTGTTACCTAATGTAACAGAATTGGCAGTTAGTGTTCTCCTCCAAGTATGTTGAGCCATCCTGTGATGCTGCATCACATCTAAGGAAATTCTAAGACAATTTAGGGGCTCCCCATTGGTGCAATAGTCTAAGGGTAAGGGGGCATTTGCCCTTTTTAGGCTTTGTTGGCCTTTCTTTACATATCTTTCTATATCATATTGACATTACGTTCTTTACATATCAAAATGAATATGAAAACTGTATAGAGAAATCATACCACAGAAGAGAGTACAGCTCAGTGTTAAAGTAAAAGTTTTATATCAACATCATAACCTTAAATGAATTGAATTAATTTACAGGATCTCTCTGCTCTGCTGAGAACTTGGGGCTATTTGCTAAGCTCTGTCTCTGCGGGGCGCAAACTATGCCAAGTTGCCTGCTTTAAACACACTGTATCCACACGCTGTGAATGAACTGTTCAAACAGGCCTTCCTCCTTCTGAGAAGGAATGGCTGTTTAAACGACTAGCACCCACTCTTCCCCAGACAGCATAGAGCCACTTCAGCCAAAGGTGAGCCAACAACATAAGTGTACTTATGTACAGTGTTGTATTTTCTACATCTAAAATCTTATAAATCATTGAGAGACATGAAGTGGCAATGGTCAACTTTTTTCTAAGGTGGCTTCTGCCTGAAAGAAGAGAAAGTGGGTGACTGTATAAGTTACAGTATGATCACGTGACAAAAATGATCAGATCATCACTGAGTTTGGTGAAAAGCAGTGGGTAATTTTCCCAACAGAGGAAAGAAAAATTAAACATGTATGATGATAATAGTCTCATAATAGGGGTCAGCAGATATTTGCCTAAAAACAATATTGCCATCAGACAGATTTGGCAGAGTCATTATCATTATATGCGGGGACACTGGGCTTAAACATCAGAGTTTTATTAATTGTGCTGTATTTTAACCCTCTAAAAATAAGAATGCCATTTTTTTGTAATGCAAATCCAGGTGGATCCGAATCCCAATTTTTTACATTTTACAATCAGCACATCATTACATGATAAACATCTGATATCAACATTTGCCCAAAATTCCCACATCAATGCATCCAAAATAAAATAACACAGAAACAAATATTACAAATTAAAAGACCCCTCGGATGAATCTTTTCCGATTAACAGTATTTCTCAGCGGTTATAAGGCTGTTTCCTCCAGGATCAATAAAGTTTCTAAAGATTTTGATTCTGATTTAAGAGGTCACAAACATATACACTACCATACAATAATTGATTTATTAAACAACCTTCCAAACTTAAGATTGTGTTTAAAAAGCAACAACCCAGAGTGGTCTAAGCAACAAGAAACAAGGTTTTTACTATTAGCACTTTAAACCACTTCAAAAACAAAAGGGACAGGAGGGCACTCTAAATCATGGTGGTCTGATTGCTAATCAAAGGATTATCCAAAGTCAGCGGCAGAGCCTAACATCTGTTACTCCAGTGCCACCCCCAGAGGGTAACACTTTAGTGTAGTCGCTGCTTCAATAAGTCTCATTCAGCTCATGATGGCTAGATAATTAGCTGATGGATTGGTGGTGGGTCAGAGAGGAGACAATCTAAAACTATACTGTTACGGGAACCTCTACATCTGTTTATTATTGGCTATTTATACTAATATATATTTTCATGTCACATATATATATATTGCTTAAACCCAGCCACTGGGGATGCAAAAGCTTAGTGTGAGTCCCTGGCCCAAATAAATGGGTAGGGGTGCGTCATGAACGGCATCCGGTGCCAAAATAAAATATCATAAATCAAGTTCCATGCCTTGGTATGGAATTTCCATTCTATTTCCAGTCAGGTTATCAACAGTGGCCAATGGTCGTGATGGTGTGTGCTGGTTCAGTGTAGATTTGCTACGGGAGCGATATACATGCATGCACAATAGTCTGAGACAAAGTCAGTAGTAAATGGCTGTTTCTTCTCATGGTTTTCTACAGCTTTTCCATCATCCACCCCCTCTTTGATTTAGGGATAGATTCACAGATAAGCAAACAGCCACAACACCACAAAATGAGGTTAGGACATTAACATCAGACACTCCGAACTGTCAATACCACCTCTACAAAATTAACCAATGAAAAAACAATATATATTATACTCAGCATTCAGCACCACCAGTTTACTGATCACGGTTTCTTCACTGGTTCAGGACTTGGATGTACTGTCAGATGTGCTTTGCTATGCTTGAATGATTCATCCAAACGGTGACGGTAGGTCACTGTTTGGCTTAACAAACAAAAATAATTCTGCTGATACTGGTGAGGTCCAGGGACTGAACTGAAAATGAGAGTCTTTGAAAGTCCTCTAGGAGGCCTGGAGAACTATTACTGAACACTACATAAATACAAGAATGATAGTACTGTATATAAACACCTACACTTTCTCATATGGCTGTGAGTAAACCGTTTATTTCTAAAAGGTAAAGGCATTCCATTTTAAAATGTAGCTGTTATAAAGATTTAGCCACATCAGCATTGGCTGGATGAGCCCTTTAACGCTTCTTGTCTGATCAGCTGGCATGTCTGTCACTATCGTCATGGCTACAGTAGGACGGACAGGTGCACAGCATCTAATTGCTACGTAGAGGGCATGAAGGCAAGCAAAAGTCTCGCAAAAGGTTGCGGGGTTAAATCACGCAAAAATCGCAGCAGCCTCCTACGTTACCACGGCAGCCATTTCACCCCGTCCACATTAGAGCCTTTGTCTGGGCCTTTTTAAGGACAGCTGGAAAGAATAAGGTAGTCCTGGGCCTATTGAGTGACTCCTTTCCCCATAGACGGCCTTTGTGCTGCAGCCCCAGAGCAGACAATAGGGAATGATGCAATGAGATGGAAGAAAAGAGAGCAGGTCCCGCCGGACCCACGCGAGCATACAGCAAGCACACAACCTGCCTCTGACACGCTGCTGAAGTGACCAAGGAAACAACGCTTGGACTCCAAACATGTCTTGGCTGGTCAGCTGCTTTTGGGGTCAATGTAAAATGATGTCCATTTGATTTTTCGCCACAACTTTACTGAAACTAGTTAAAGCATTGTCAATTATGCAGAGACTCACCCCCATAGTTGGGGTGCATGTGCAAAAGTTTGAGATGGCCACTGAAGTCAGTTTTTCACAAATTCTACAGCTTATCCATCAACCATTCCCCTCTTTTGAGTAGGGATATATTTACAGATATGCAAATACCCAACCCAATGAGGTTAGAATCAAACAATAATATTGGACAAATATAGTCCCACTCAAAACTCCACCAGTATACCGATCACCGCCTGATCATCTGAAATCATCTGCACCTGTTCCTTCACTGGTTCAGGACCTAAGTTAGATGGTCTTTGTTCTGCTTGAATGATTTATACATAAGTCACTGTGTGACTTAACAAACAAAAAAACATTCCTCTGAACCTGATCAGGGACAGGGACTGGACTGAAGACTAGGTATAGATTTACAGGTATGTAACAGGCTGCAAAGTGCCTAAAGATACAAGGTATCTAGATAAAGGTGTTCCAACCACTCAGTATTCAGCACCACCAGTAAACGAATTACCGTCCTGATCATCAAAACTGTCAAAACTCATTTGATAACATGGGAGGCTGCCAAGATTTTTTGCCAAAGCATTCCTTTAACTAGTTAAAGCATTTGCAAAATGACCCGAGGCTGACCTTCATAGTTTGGATGCACTCGTGGAGCATATGATCCAAATTTGATGAGGACTGGGATGTCGTAGCCCTGGCGGACCCATTCCACTACATGCAGGGGGGCCGAGGATCCTTCAGCTGGAGCCAGGCTGCATTTCAATAAAGCTGAACCACCCTGTTTCCCCAGCACTGTCGGACCCGCACCGTCAGCTACACCTAGCACGGCCAAGAGAAAGAGATTAGTACAGCACTGACTGCAAAAACAAACAATATTCTACAAAATTACTGCAGATATTACAAAATCACATTTAATAGTATAGTAAAATGCAGTGAAAATCTATCTTTTATCTGATTTATTACTATTGTTATTTAAATAGCGATATGAAAAGGATGCTGAAGACTCTTAACATGTTCAGTCATGCATTACTACAGTGCGTGAGTGTATTTTATATTATATGTTATCTTGTTGACTCACATGGTCTATATGAGCTACTATGTGTATATAACAAACTCATAAGCCAATTTATCTGAGTGTGTTTGTACTCACCCAATAAGCAGATCAAAGCAATACTGAGTGCAAGTGGACGAAGCCCCTTCAGCGCCATGGCAGACAATTAAACAGCCTCACACATCTCATACCTGCAAAAAACAGCATCCAGGTCAAATAAACATTCTTAATCAGACCAACTGGCAATTAATGAGCTCCTCCAGAATCAGAAGATGCTACAGTCAGTCAATGAAACAAGTTTACAGGTGCACTGATATACCGATATCCATTTTTTAAAATGTATGAGTTTGCCAGTGATGATATATGAACACTTATTAGATGTAAAAATTGGAACAACATCTCCAACAATATTATGGAGAAAAACAAAATTTGTAAAAGGTTTCAAATGGTAAAAAATGCAGACGCACGGCATTCCCTCAACCCCTTGGGACTCATTTCTGGAGAACAATAAATTACATTTTCACATGATGTCTATTTTTTGTACCAAATTATGAAGAGTAGTATCGATAAGAGTATTGATAAGTATCTACCAATATCAGAATCATTCAAATCACTACCAAAGCCAAGACATGTTTGGTGTCTGAGGGCTGCTTCTTTATTTTTGCCATGTGGCTAACTAGCAGTGGAAGCACCAGTTGGAACTGTTTACGCCTAAATAATCCCACACTTGCCTCAAATTGCGTTGTAGTTCAAACAGGTTGTAGCTCAGGTTGTTTCTGACCCTTTATGGCAAACTATTATGTAGAAAAAAAGTCCCTAGGTACGTAGCATGACTAAAAACAGTAGTAATAGCTTTGCATCTGTCCTGAATAAAGCCCATGCAGTTTGAATGCAGTTATTTGAATGGTGACTGAGCTTCTTTCAGATCCTCAGTTCTCTTTCCCGAAACCTGTAGGCCAACCAGCCAACAACATCACTCTGTCGTTCTTTCTCATTTTATCCAAAATGGTTTGTACGGAAATGCGTGATAGCTTTTATGCTACTTAATTAAACTGTGAATGAATATATTACAATAACACAATTACTGCCAAAATGTTCACTCTGCAAGGGTTCTTTAAGAAAGCAGTGGTTCTACATACAACCAAGGACACCCAAAGGATCATTTGAATGCATAAATGGTTCTTTTCCTGGTGAAATGGTTCTTCACAGTGTTGTAAATGCTTCCTAAAAGAACATTTTATGAAATGGTTCTAGATATGAGGACTAAAAACAGTAGTAACATCTTTCTAGACATCATGAATAAAGCCCTGGCAATTTGGATGCAAGCATTTGAATGTTCCCCCACTGATCGAGCTTCTTTTAGATCCTCGGTTCTCTTCTCTGAAACCTGTAGGCCACCTAGTCAACATCTCCGCTCTTTCCTTCTTTCTGTCTCACTCTGTTCACTGGGCAGGAGCTATTGTGTACGCAGCCACACTTACAAGGCTTATGGTACCTGGATCGAGGGCAGTAATCTCAGTTAGAGTGCACGTTAAGCCATTTGCGTATCCAAACTCCCCGGCTAAGTCCAAAATGCTGTGTAAAAGGAAGCACTGTGAACGCTATGAGCTGGCAAGAATCGGCAGGTGAAAGTAGAGATCAGCACGTGATGCCCAGTGACTCAGAGCTCTTTAAGTCAATAATACTACAGCTCCTATTCAGCCAGCCATAGAATAGCAGCTGGGTGTGTTTACTGATTATGTTTCATATGGTTTCAGATCTACATGTATTGCACACAATTACAAGAATAAAACTTTCAATTTGATCTTAAATTGTCCTGAAATGTATAATAGCTTTTGTGCTACATAATTCTACTGTGGACCTCATTTCATGAATATACTATAGTAACACAACTACTCCCAAAAGTATCACTCTAAAACAGTTCTTCAAGGGTTCTTTCACAAAGCAATGGTTCTACATGCTACCAGGGATATTCAAAGGAACGTTTGAATGCATAAATGGTTTCTTGGTTAAATAGTTCTTTTCCATGATGGAAACCCTGCTGTAAATGCTTCTTAAAAGAAACTTTATTAAATGGCGCTAGATAGCACCAAAAAGTGTTCGGCTACTGAGGCAAGCCTAATAACTTGATATGGTATAAATGTTTTCTAAAAGCATAATGCTTTCTAAAAGAACCTGGTTCTAACCTTCTATGGCATGGTGTTGCCTTCAGGCAACAAACCATTATTTTGGCCGAAACACTGCCCCTTTATTATTATTTTTTAAAATAAAACATCCCATTAAAAGTCTGACGGTAAGTCTGGGACCAATGAAATTTGAGGTGGGCGCAGGTTTAACCTTTCGTCTGGGGGTGGAACAGTCCTTTCTGAGAGCATAGCAGGGTTGGACACACTGCTAGCAGAAGGTAAGATAAATGTCACTTTTTAACATGTTTAACCTGAAATCACTTTGTATAAGAAATATCTGTGATGCACATGAATATGTGAAGAAGCATATCTGATTGACTTTACTTATATACTAAAATTGTTGTTTTTTAATTTGTTGCCTCAGGGCAACATTGTGCAGTAAGACCACTTTTGTTTGAACATGCTCATGGATGGAGATGCATAGTTTTCACTATAATATTTATAATATTTTATGCGGTACTATCTACTATTGCTCACAAGAAATGGATGCAAGAACATTTTATGGGTGTAAGGAAAATGATCGAGCAGTTCCTTCCTCCCAAGCCCCCTACCAGATTTTGGTTGGTTGCAAGCAATAAATACATTCGAAGAAGTTTTACAACAACAACAACAATTTCAAGTTTTATTTTAACAAAGATCAGTGGAGAAGAGGATCAAGTACACTCATTCCAGTCCCTGATGTGCGTCTGGATGCCACAGCCCTCTGGATGATCATGGATGAAAAGAAAGGGAGATGCAAGGTACCAGGTTTCACATCAACCAGCAACTGCTTCCTCAAGTTCCATACAGAATAATACAGACAGTGCATTGTAAAAAAGAGACACACATTCTATCAGTACCCCACAGATACACATTCAGAAACACAAACACACAGTGCAGCTAATCTCTAACCCACAGATAGATAAAACATTTGTGACAGATGTTTGTTGAAATAGAACTTGTTGAAATTGTTGTTGCAATAAAACTTCTTCTAATGTATTGCATCTTTCCACATACTGTATAATATAAAAAATCTTGGCGTTTTAGTACCCTTGTAGCATCTTGTTGCCCTGAGGCAACAAACCAGAATCTGGTCGGGGGGGTTGGGGGGGACATATTTCATGATTGGTATAATATCAAGAACCCCCAAGCTCACAAAACCTAGGGTGAAATATTTTTTTCCTCTTAAAATAAAAATTCATGCTACAGAGGGCTAAAAGTAAATGGTTCTAGATACTGAGTCAAATACTGCTTCTTGGTACTAAATAGAACCACTTTTGCCACGAGTACAATATGTAGTTAACAGAAATGTTTCTCTATGCATGACACCAGAGAAGAAATACTTTTGGTTCCCCAGAGAACCATTCAATACATCGTACCTCAGAGAACCATTTTTGTAAATGAGGAACGTTTATGAGGTTAAGGAACCCTTAAATTGGCATAGAACATTTACATAAGGTTCTTAAAACCTTTAAAAAGTTTCTTGCAGTGGCAAAACATGCATGCCATTTTTCCAAGAATGGTCCTTCAAAGAACCAAAGTAGTTCTTTTATCACCTGACATTTTTTGTGTCCTCAGGGATCCAAAAGAATCCTTTAAGTCATCCTTGTTTTTAAGGCAGTTTTGGCAGTGATGTGATACAATAAATGTAACAAACACATTTGAAACAATGAACATGACTCATCAAATGTTCTAAGAATAGCTCCTCAAGGTCCTGAAGACAAGATCTTGCAGATAAATAGCTCAATAACTCATCCTTTCTTATCCTGCCGTGATCGGGAGCTCAGAATGAGTGTGTGCCGTAGCTATATAAGGGATAAGACTGTTTTTAGCTGTCCAAATACATCCCTGGAGTCTGAGTCCTGTCCCACTGCACGACACTAATGCCGGCTTAGTGCTTTCAGCGATTACCGAGGAGCACAGAGTGAGAAGACTATTCTTAACAGCTCCTGAAATGGACAAATCTAGGCACCGGGCACATTTCTGTTCATGCAGTTGATGCCATTTGGCTTGATGCATTGGTTTTGCTTCAAGCTTGACAATGCATTTGTAAAACACATGAAAGAAGAAGTGCAAACAAGAAGGGATACACACCAAAGGTATAATCCAGTGGTGTTATTACAGGAGTTTCTGGCATGTATGACTTTTTTAGTAAAGAAGAACCATGAAGGTCTATTGTTATGAAGTTATAAAGATCTGAACTGCAAAATATGTACATTTTTGCTGACTGAAGTCAAGATGCCATAGAAGCCTGTGGCACACACACAAACAGTGCAAACTTTGTTCCTGTTAGGTGGCTTATAGGCTTTTGCTTGATCTTGCACAGTACACAGTCATCAAACAGACTGTGTTTGCTTGTAGGACTTTGGCCTTAAATGCTGCTGTAAAGTCCGTAGCTCTGCGTGTGGATGTCAGTGCAATGACATCTTCAAAGCATTAGGCACTTGCCTATGATCTAAAGTGTGTAAAGTGAAATTTGAAAACAAGTCTGTGCCAGGATTTGTTTTCACGCGGTTGATTTCACTTATTAAAGGTATAGTTTGATTGATTGATTGATTTATATCTGAACAGAAAAGTAACCAGTGGAAAAAAAGACAATAAAAAATAATATACTATGTTCTTTGGGGGATTATTAGATTTGGAGAATTCATTGTACAAAATTTTCCTCCAACACAGATGTAAGAAGTCAGCAATTATATGGTGTCCAAAATGTGTTTCTTTGGTTTAGAACTGATGATGGCAAACAGAACAACACAATAGTCATATAAAAATACAAAATCAAAGCTCTCCCACTCAAACCACATCCAGCTCTTCTTTAAAGTGGCACTGACTTGTTCATGTGGTTTAAAACCCAGCATGACCTGCTATGAACTATAAACCACACCAACAAGTCTGCTTTAAGATCTGGGTGTAGTGGGATCTGGGTCTGAAAAAAGTTTTGGTGATGTATTTTTACAAAAAACTATTCAGGCTATTTGGGTGGCTATTGAGTCCTAGCGTTTGTTAGCAACATTAGCCTCACATTGGCAGTTCTAAACTAAAGAAGTGAAACTTCTTCACAAGGTGGAAAATTGTGGAACAGTGGATTTTTCACCGTACTATTTCTTTGATTCTAACAGTTGGGCTAATCAGCACATTAGCCTGGGGAGTATGTTTGCTTTCTTAACCACCTAATATTCAGGCATTTCATTAGTTCATTTTGAGACTTGTTATTCAGAAATGTCTATAAATTATTCAGCAACGACAATGAATTATTTAGTATTTACTATAAATTATAAGGTGGCTTATGAAACTAAAAAGTTGAATCCTGAATACATTTTTTCAAGGTGTCTTTGGTAAATGCGATGGTGTATATATACATACAGATTGTAATTCATACAATTAGCACTGCTGAATAGTTATTTTCTATAAAGAACATGTTGTGTATGGCTCTTTAAATTGTTCCAAATAGCACCAAATAATGTCCATAATTGCTTTGAGCTGGGCCCACATGGATAGAGCCTGATTAAAAATGCTAAAAATGAGTCAAATCTAGCAGCCATTGTAAGACGAACTAGCCTCATTTCACATGTATATTAGCCTCTGTGGACAGGTTTTCTCTTTCCTTTAGTCTCTACTGTATGGTAACATGAAATAACTAGTGTGAATGTAGACAGCGTTTGTCTTAGCATCCATTACTACTTGAAGGACATCATGGTTGAAGGAATGAGCTACACTAATGATGCTAATCGATAGGTATTTGTTCGGGAAAAGTGTTCATCATTAATAATAGCATTTTATGCGTCTGGAAGGAGGTAATTTTGACCTCAGAAACAGCCTTGAGCTACCATCAGGAAAGCCTCTATAAAAAGACAAAGGGGAGTGCTGTGAGAAGCAGCAGGGCGCTAAAGCAATAAAGTAATAAAACACAGCTAAGTACGAGGGACACTTGAAAGAAAAGCTGCACGAGACATCGGAAAAGACAAAGCAAACACGGGCATGCTTTCTCTAGGTCATCTGAAGCTGGTCTCTCCATGGCAACCTGTGGGATTCGCGTTTACCCGTAAACACGACAAATGCTGAGCACGTTAGCATTAGCTGCCAGCCATGAAAGGAGGAAACAGACGGGTGAGTGGTGGCTGCTAGCCCTCACAGGGGTCAAGAACAGATTCGCTGATGACATGACCATAGATTTAATCAGCCAAATGGGCAAAGCATTGATTTTCAGAAGCCAGGGACGCTAACCCATTTACCTTCTCTGCAGTTGCCCTTTCATGGCCCAAACAGATGCTACAGACAGATGTATCTAAGAAACCTCAACAGAAGTAACAGATTTACTTATTGTTTACTCTCTGGCCCTGTTTACACTTGATTTTAGAATGCGTCAATGAGATCACAGTTGTCAGAGCTCAATACAAGTGTAACCAACCACCAAGACACAATGCGATCCAGTCACTGAAACCATTTGCCAAGGTGGTATTGGATGCATGTAACCCCATATCTTTTGCAGTGTATACACTGGTGCATCTTTGTATATAGGAAAATATGATGTAACAGTGCACCAATGCTAGAAAAAATGGAAAGGAGCAGCATTAAATAAAAATCCAACGCACCAACGTAGAAAGGACAACATAGAAAGGACTGGATGAGTTGGGCGAAGTGCTGCATTATCATCAATTGTTTTGTCCAGTGGAAGGAGATTTAGTGGAAATCACTGTTGACAGTGATATCTCAATAAAGGGATGACACAGGTTTCACCTTTTTAACGACACTATGGTCATTCTGTGTCACAGTATGTTGTAATTGTGAGCGTTTGGTCCAGTTGCCTAAGACAACTCTGTCACAGAGATTTGATATAGATTTGAACCACCGAAGAAAGTTTAACATGGTTTCCACAACAGGGTGCAATATTGACACTCTACTGACAAAGATTTCACTCAACATTTTCATTTAGAAAAGATGACATTAATTTCCGCCCAGTTCACCTACAGACACGCAAGGACGTGGGAGTCTACAACCACATGCAAATCCTCCTAGGAAATTCCAAACACAAACAAGTCAACAATGACAAATCTGTTTCAGCCTCTACGATAGACCCCCCAGTATGTAGACCCTAGTCATTTCTTGCCTTCAGTTGCATGAAGACATTCAAGGTCCAGAGGTATGAAAAACCCTGAAACTGGGTAAACTGCACCAAGCGTTGACTGCAATAGATTATAATAACATTAATAAAGTATGCACTCATTTTCTTGCGTTTATTCTAGGTTTATTTTCTTCTTCTACTTCTACTTTTGACTTTCGCCACAGCAGATGAACAGACTACATTTCCTTCTCTCCTCTGCATCTTCCTCTCTCATACCAACTGCCTGCATGTCCTCCCTCACCACATCCATAAACCTCCTACTAGGCCTTCCTCTTTTCCTCTTCCCTGCAGCTCCATCCTCAGCATCCCCTCCCAACACACTCAGAGTCTCTCCTCAGCATCCTCCTCCCAACACACTCAGAGTCTCTCCTCAGCATCCTTCTCC
>JBBIGA010055132.1:0-12709 GCA_037576975.1 Alestes dentex
CACTTCCAGCACGTTCCTAGCAAACTCCTCCTTCAGGATAACTCCTACTCCATTTCTCTTTCCATCTACACCATGGTTGCCCCAAAACACTGAACCAAAATAAGAAAAAGATGAACAACTCCCAGACTGTCTTAAAAAGAGAGAAACTCAAACTCTAGACAAAAAGGTAACCAGACCCAACACCTGCTGAAGCTCCAAGATGTTCAAGAGAGAGAATCCATCGTCACTGTCAGAGGAAAACCATCTACTTATTTATTTATTTACTTATTTATTTATCTATTCATAGATTTGTTTGTTTGTTGAATCAATTAATTTCTGAATCACTTGAACACAGCAGTTGTCCTCAACATTGTGTGAAATATTAACAATAAATGGACTGATAGAAATGCTCCAAAATTCGTTGAATTTACATTAACTTACATTAAATGTTTTGGAGATAACTGGGTTCTATTTGTGGTGGTGAAATCTAAAAAAAGTAACATGATTCAAACGGGCAAATCAGGGGGCAAAATCAAGTAATCAAGAAAGAGAATGAGTGAAGTAACGAGAGGAAACACGCAAGCAGAAGGTGTTGGTGAAGCTGTTTTTCCTTTTAATTTGGGGGCTTGTCATCAGCGTCATAGCTGCCAGGGTGCTGGTGCATCTAAAGGCTCAGACCTGTGAATCTGAAGGCATTCGAGGAGGAAAATGACCACGTCCATCATTATTGATAATCCTGTACTGACTCTGACCAATCAGGATGTGAATTAACTCATAGAAGTTGAACATTTCTGGTGTGGACCAGTGATCAACATGCTAAACCCCTTATTTGTCACAAACAGCTCTTTTTATAGTTACTCTAACATCGATCATAATGCATCCACCAATAAGGGCATTTTATCTGAGATAGAAAGCACATTAGTACAAAGAATCCTCCAATTCCACTTACTGATCCATTGTACTACGAACAGCATGGATATTCCCACCTCTCAACTTCAGATATTACTGAGTTAAAGAAGACACAGACTCTGAATGCATCACTGAAGACACTAGAAAGTTTTGATCTTTGGTCTATAAAAGTATGTGGGTGTTACAAAAGCATGATGGGCAGTTCCACTTTCGCACAGCAGATCTAAAGGGTGACATATGCGATCAGTAATAATTTTGAATTTGGCTCATACTTTAGGTGACATTGTATGGATGAATCTTTTATAAACTTTTACAGAAAAAAGTGAGTATAGAATTCTTGCTAGAAATTTCAAGCGCTTTGTGATTAGTACAGATCTGCATTACAGAGAGACTGTCTCGTGGACTGTTTCTCACGGATTAAGCTTAAGATGGATGAAATTGCACTGCTAATGAGGAAAGCAATTAAAAATCCTGTTGCTTTGTCACTATCTTCATCAAACTCCTCTGTAATCGTCCCAATCTGCATTCTGCATGTTCTGAACATCACTGTTCTTACAGGACCCAGAACACGTCATGCCCAGATCACTGAATGAAAAAGTTGGGAAGATCCCAGACGAGTGTCTAAAAATTCTGTTCTTACCTAGAGAAGATCATAACAGATCTTTCTTAAAGCTCACTGAAATAATAAGAAAAAATATGTTTAGAGTAACCTTTGGAGTTGTTGTACTAGCACTTTTGTTTTACAGAAAGAAAAAAAAAATCACAATTTTGCAAGTTTTTCCTGATCATTTAATAAAAAAAAAAAGTCAGAAGTGCTGTCAAACCTATCGATACATAATGAAAAACAAATGTAAATAGAATTAATAACTAACTATGCAATCGATAATGTATATTCATAACAGTTCTAACTGAAAGCTCATTGAAATAAAATTATGAGAAAAGAGCAGATTTAAACCTTTAATCCACCCCAAATTAGTGTATATATGTAGAAAAAAGTCACAAGTTTTTCTCATTGATTTAAAAATGAAAAGTACCATCAAATCTGTCAATGCAGAATGAAAACTAATGTAAAAGTAGTTCATTACAACTATGGAGTATGTAATGTATGCAATTAGTTACGTGTATTGATAGCATTTCTTTGCTCTCTGAAATAAACAGGTATATTATGTGAAAAGAGCCGATATAACACCTGTAGTCCACATCGGTGTATGTAAATAGAAAATATATTATTTTTGAAGTCGTTGTTTGAGCACTTTTGTTTTACAGAAGCAAAAGGGTTTTTTTTTATTCCAAAAGTTTTTCGTCATTGTTTTACTTCAGAAGAAAGTCCAAAAACGAATGTAAAAGTAATGAATGACAAATAATTACGCAATTATCAATATTCATAATGTCATGCACATTAATTGTATGCCAGTGAATATCAGATGTGCAGATGAAAAAAATATGACACCACTGCAATTTATTTTAAAATCAGCATCTCTATGAGTTTGACAAACATTCCATGCCAGTCTCTGTTAAATTCCTACACAAGCACCTCATTCTGCTTTATGAGGGACTGATTAGTGACCAACTGAATCACATCTTATTTAATGAGGAAAAGTATAAAAACACTGCTGTAATCGACACTCTCCTCTCGCAACGAGACCAGTTGGATGGTAAAACACTACTAGAAGTTTGTCAAAGGTCATTATTGCCATTTGTTTTCTTTGAATTCTCTTATTTTGATGTTTTGTCATCTCCTTTAAAATTATGCTTTAAAGAACAACAGGTTTATTTGGAAATAAGGAGAAATATTGACAGCAGTTCTTAAAAATGAAGGCAAAGCTGTTCCGTTCAATACTTGCACCTATAAAAGATCAAACCTGAGAAACTGAACATTTTTGCAGTGGTCTCTTATTTTTTTTCCACAGCTGTATATGGGAGGAAAGTTTATTTCTTTGGAACAGACTGTTGAAAAGGGGTTTTCAGTGTAACTCAGAGATACTCTCAAAGATATCTGAGCTGTAGAGCAGAAGAGAGTCTCTGCACATGTGCTGTAAAATATCTAGCCTGGAGCCAGAGAATTGCACAACGTTCGACACACAGACGGGAGATAAAAGCGTGGTTTGGATAGCTCTCCCAGGCATGCATACTCTGTCAGGACTTGTAAGGCCTTGCGAAAAACTTCCAATGAAATCTGTGACCGCTCACACAGAGGATTGTAGAAGACTGCAACTACATATGAGGCCTTTAGGGGAAGAGTGGACCAAGTCCAGTTTCTATTGTTTCGAGAAATCGGCCAGTGAATGTGAGGTTGCATGGCAAATGAATTGCGAGGAGCAACATCACTGCCATCTAGCAAATATTCCGGAAATGCATATGGACTTGGTTCATTATTCCCCACGAAATATACAGTGCTTAGATGGTACTGACGTTGAAAGAGCTGATACCCAAAAAATAGGACTTGGTCCACTTTTCCTCTCAAGGCCCGATATGACCATTAACCTCTGCCTTCTCCACACTGCAACTTATTAAATACACTCTTAACCTTTAGAACTCAGAGTGTATCAGTAAACTCTGATTTCAGTAAATATAACTGGTGTAAAACAGTCTAGAACCGGTGTTTACCCTCAGAACTCAGAGTCTATCAGTAAAAGTTCCTAAGTGGTTCTGGGCCTAAATGTTTGTGGCAGATTGGACTGTAATCGGTACAGATGCTTTAAACTAAGTGGAGTTTCTTTGACCAAATTTTCTTCACACTCTATTTAAAGCCATTTTTTCCCAGTGTGTGATAAAGTGTCTTTCTGCAAATTTAACATTTGAAAAAATACAAACAACAAGAAAACTGCAAAAAGTATCAGGATTTGTTCTGATTCCTCCTCGGTTCCTCCAGCCGCTGTTTGGATTGTGAAACTCCATCAGCAGCTCCTGATTTAATTTAATGAAGGACTGATCGAGTCAAACCAGGTTTCTGATGAAACTACAATAATACTGGACTTCCACAAGAACTCACTGATATACTGAACACAACATCACTGTTCACTGTAGAATGTTATTTGTATTTATTATTTTTCGTTTATTTAGTATAGTTAATAATATTCATGTCGAAAAACCTTCACTGCTCATCTGAACAGTTTTTGAATATTATTTTCACAGTAACCTAAGACTTTTGTACAGGACTGTACACGCCCGCTCTCAAGTCGCTCATGGCAGAAAAGTGCTTCTTGCATTTCACCCATGTCTTCCCTCAGCTACACAAAACCGGAAATCAGAACGTGCCCTTCTATTACTTGCTTAGTTCATGTTCTTGGTCTTATTCAGACTGATTCATCATATTACATCATATATTATTTTAACCGATATCATTCTTTTCACCTCCTCCTTTACATTTTCTTTACAGAGACTATATCATGGAAAAGAATTGAATATCCCTTGCTTTGTTAAATAAAAATATTGATTTAAAACATGATAATTGTAAAAGCCCATTATTGATCAAATATGAATATACACAACTCATTATTTGGATTCATTGCAAAGTGCATAAAGATATAAGGAGTTCCAACCACTCAGCACCACCAGCATACTGATCACCACCTGACCATCTGGCATCATCTGCTCCTCTTCACTGGTTCAGGACTTCAGTTAGATGCTCTTTGTTATGTTTGAATGATTCATCATCAGTCTTAAAGGCACAGTAACAAAAAGTGTGAATCTTTTGGTACATTCACTAATTTCAGCAGTAAAATTAGTGCAGCTGGTAGCCTAGTGGTTAGGGTATTTGTCCTGCAATCAGGAAGTCATGGGTTCAATTCCCAAGACTGCTAGCAGCACCACTGAGGTACCCTGAGCAAGGTACCGTCCCCACACGCTGCTCCCCGGCCACTGTGTTCTTGGCTGCCCGCTGCTTCACTTGGAGAATGGGTCAAATATAGAGGAAGAATTTTGTGCTGTGGCGTGTTCACATATGACAGAATGGTCACTTTCACCTCAAAAGTCACCTCGGATGTATTTTTAGTGATAATTAGTTAATATCCAAAGAAATATCCATCTTCAATAACCAAACTGAGGTGACTTCAAAAGTGGTCTCAGAGACTGCTTTCCACAGTGTGGTTTCTGGTTCACACGCAAACACCCAGCACTTCCAGCACTTTGAGTGATGAATCACAGTAACGCCTGGCCTTGAGTGGTAAACATTATAATCTACAAACTCAAATGTTCAGTAATATAACCATAACATCATAAGATTCCATGAACATCAGTGACTTATTGCTTGGTACTTTCTGAGTATTTTTCCAAAGTTTCAGATGAGGACCAGAAAGAGAACCGAGTCCAAAAAGCACTCAGGTTTTCTGTTAATTCATTGTGACGGAACTGAGTTTTTTTTTATTAAAGAAGAAGTAAATGTAAAACCCCCCAACGGGGTACTTTTATATCTGCAGTTTAGTTCCTGTATTCTGGACATCAAATGATACATTGCTGCATCGTAGTTTTAGTTCACTTAGCTTTGAAAAGGACATAGAAACTGAAAGAAAAAAACATAATGGATAAAGTCACAGCTGATTGGACAAATTTCATTATGTATATTTAGTGATAGTTAGTTAATATCCAAAGAAATATCCAAACTAATGCTGAAATTAGGTGACTTCCAGGTGGATGTCTTTGACCCAAACTGATGTCACGTGGAGATATTTAGCTCGGAGTAGGATGTAATCGTGAACAGAGATTTATTAACAAAAGAGCGAGAAACAGGAGACTAAAGGATAAACCACGAGAAAGCAAAAAGAGACTTGGTTGTAAAATACATAAACATGTACAGACCAAACAACCAAGCAAAACCACCAAGCAAGAAAACCGGAACATAAACTTTAGGAACTGACAATACCAGACTGAAAAACAGGAGATATTTATACTAACTAAACAAATGAGAAACACCTGAGCTGGGAGGAGACAGGAACAAGGCACAAATAAAGTACTAATGAGGAGGCGGGGCCAGTGTAGAGAAACTAAGGAGGGGGCTGGGCTACAGTAGAGAAACTAAGGAGGATGCGGGGCTATTGTGGAGAAACTACGGAGGAGGTGGGGCTAGGGTGGAGAACCTAAGGAGGTGGCGGGGCTAGGGTGGAGAACCTAAGGAGGTGGCGGGGCTAGGATAGAGAAACCAAGGAGACGATGGAGCTAGAGCAGAGAAACCAAGGAAGAGACGGGGCTAGGGTGAGACCAACATCAAAACAAAGACACATGGCAGAGATAAACAATCATATACAACAAGAATAACATGGACAGAAAAATGGGGAAAATGTATGTTCTATACAAAGGCTAAGAAACATAAAAAAGTCCAAGAAACAGGGAAAAAGATAGGAATAATATTACAACTGAGCACTGATGAAGGACTAGTGGATGACAGAAACCAGTAGATAATAATAATAATAATAATAATAATAATAATAATAATAATTATTATTATTATTATTATTATTATTATAATTATAATAATAATTATAATAATAAAACATGTTGCCACTTGGCCATGGCAACATGATGTGATAGACAGGTGGGCCTTAACGCTGAAAAGGTTGAGAACCATTGATTTACAATGTGTAAGAAGAGAGTCTGGTGAAAACAACAAATAAATCTAGAGAAAAAGAAAGAATATTTATGAAATCCTAAAAATGATAGTAAATAGAAACACAGTTATCAGTTAAAGTAACCAGATCATAAGAAGACCAGCCCAAACTGTGCAGGTCCTGTGGGGGTCCTGATCATTAATGAACAGAGTAAATGAGGCTAAGAAACACTGCAGAGAAACAGATGGACTACAGTCAGTTTAGCTTTACAGGTATGAAGAACAGATGTGAACTACTTAAGCACTGATGTACTTCACTCTGGATAAGAGCGTCTGCTAAATGTCATAAACTCCATTTACCATATAATTACACAATATAGTTTACATAGTTCACAATGACATAACAAGGTGTAATTACATGGTGAATGGAACTGATTCAATAGACAATGAGTGTAGAAACAAGGAAGTTTGACTTAATGAAGTGGTTTGTCAGTATATGCAATAAAGTAAAAATGTTAATAATTTTGTAGGCATCGACTTCACTTATACTACTTGAAGTATAAGTATAAGCCTTTTGTTAAGAGATACGTCGTTTAGGACTGGGTTTTATGCCTCCAAGCGCTATATTGTGATAATACTACCTGTAGTGCATGAATAAAAATGCTACTCTCTTAAAAAGTTTGAATCCATGTTATGAATGGATGTGCAGTGTTTTGAAATGAAACATACTGTAAGGTATTGACATGTCATGTCCTGATGTACTGGTTAAACTGAAGCAGTTTATGTCAATTATACACTTGTATTTAATTCTCAATGTGTGTCAAAACTTCGGTTTCTGATAAAACCACTAAACTTTTATTCGGAGGACCAAACCTCTGGAAAGGGGCTACTGAGGGTGGGTTTCTGAACTTGTCACATTTTCCTCACATCAGTGGGCATGTCTGAATATGGTAGCTAGGAAATGATAAGCCTTGAGATTAGAAATGTTACCATGTCTGCAACTGATATTGAGATATAATATACAATGCTGAATACAGTCCTCTTTACACATTAAGAGATAGTATGAGCTTGAAGATATTTATTTGGGGAGCTGTGCCCCATTATAGCCCCACCTAAGAAAAAAAGTCTTGGCTTTCCAATTTTTCATCACATATTTGTAGAAGTTTTGGGTCTAAAACAGCTTTAAAAAGGCTGAGCTGAAAACAGGTCCACTGTCAGTGGTGATTCACATCCATCACATATGCAAAGCCTGTTTTAGCAGGACAGATGTGACAGCACATGCAAGATTTTCCCCCGTTCTGTGGTGACTGACTGTGTGCTCTGGGGTATTTATGGACTGAGGTGAGGGTTTTGTAGATGAGTTGTCAATTACAGAATAATTTCCATCTGCTGCTGCACCTCCATATGTGCTTTTGTCCTTCACATCATGTAGTTTTGTTTTATAATATCCCTTTTATTGTCCCCAATGGCTAGAACCCCATCTCAGTCTGAAATGAGAGATGGACTCAAGAACCTCTTCACCAGGGCACAACAAGCTGTGGGCTCTCAAATACTGTGTCCCACTTGACATTAATTGCAAAGGATTTTTGAGTATATAGTTTAATAATTTTATAAGAAATCTCCCCTACGGGATATTTAGAATCTGTCTGTTGTCGGTTCTGTGGATAATGGACACGTTTCTCCCAAAAAGTGATGCACAGTAAAAAAAGGAGGAGCTACTTATGGTGGCCAAATTGAGGAGTCTCTGGTTTCATATTCATTTGACATATTTCTCTCTGAACAGTAGCTTCCCAATGGTGGGTGTAAAAAGATACTTGTGTACATTATTATTGTTTCCATGTAAGATAATCAGCTGCCAGTTTGTTGCCAGATTTCTTCACATTTGTGACATTTTGACTTTCCTTTGGTAGGCAACTGGTTTTTAATGAATAAGCCAAAAAGCAGTGAAATTTTTGACATGTCATGTCCTGATGTACTGGTTAAACTGAAGCAGTTTATGTCAATTATACACTTGTATTTAATTCTCAATGTGTGTCAAAACTTCGGTTTCTGATAAAACCACTAAACTTTTATTCGGAGGACCAAACCTCTGGAAAGGGGCTACTGAGGGTGGGTTTCTGAACTTGTCACATTTTCCTCACATCAGTGGGCATGTCTGAATATGGTAGCTAGGAAATGATAAGCCTTGAGATTAGAAATGTTACCATGTCTGCAACTGATATTGAGATATAATATACAATGCTGAATATAGTCCTCTTTACACATTGAGATAGTATGAGCTTGAAGATAGCTGTGCCCCATTTCAGCCCCACCTAAGAAAAAAAGTCTTGGCTTTCCAATTTTTAAACCTTAAATCCACATTATCTTATGTACAAACCTGAGTGTAGCGCCTGTACTAGTTTGTTTTCGGTATTTGGACGTGTTTTCATAGTAAAACAGATGGGCATGTACCAGCGGCACCTGTGTGCTAAGCAGCAGGGCTGGTTTCGTGTCGTATTATAACTTGGTGCTCCAGATAATCAGCAGGGCGTAGCGTTAGCGTGCCATTTGCGCTTAGGGAAGTGGTTAGAGCTACTTCCCCTCACTCGATGTTGAAAGCATAAGTGCAGTTTCCAACAGGAAGTGCAGACAGCACCTACTAGTTCACTGCAAAAACAATGAAGCATACTTGTGTGCATATATATCTCCCTTATTTCTTCTGTCCACTCAGCATTCAGCACCACCAGTATACTGATCACCGCCTGATCACCTGGAATCATCTGCTCCTGGTTCTTCACTGGTTCAGGACTTCAGTTAGATGCTCTTTGTTCTGCTTGAATGATTCATACGTAGGTCACTGTGTGTCTTAACCAACAAAAATATTCCTCTGAAACCGGTCAGGTTCAGGGACTGGACTGGAGAGGAGAGTCTCTGAATGTCCTTCAGGACGCCTGGAGAACTGTTCCTCAAGAACACATTAACATACAAGAAAGTCTGGAACTATGGAAACAAAAAGCTGAAAAAAATGAGGGCTGGCTCAAACACTGTAGACTCCACAAAATGGACTAGCAGTCGAGAAGCACTGGATTTTGGTCAGTTCTTGAAGAAATGTACTGTAACACAGGGTGTAAGTCAGTATTGTATGTTCAGGAAATGTGGTAGGCTTAGGGTTTTAAATGAGGCAAAAGAAATCTGCACTCATCCTCTACACACTATTTTGGGTGAAACACTGTGATGAAACTCTTCCTTTCTTCAGTGACTGTCGATGTTTTTTTAGAGTCTACATAGAGTTCAGGAGGAGCACTGGCTTTTGAGCAGCAGGGCTCTTTTGTCTGCGCTGTAATCAGGCCTGTACTTTCAGGCACCTCAGGTAACCACAACTCTGTTTTTGCGAAACATTTGCTCGGAGCATCATCAGAAGAGTTTGCCCTGAGTGGTTGATGGGCAGGCCACTGTTCTTCACCCTTAGAAGATTCAGATTATGCCAGCAATAACTAAAGCAAGATCCCTCTGGTCACAAATGTGTGAAAATGTTTTTTCCGAACCTGAGCTGCTCCACGGTGGGGCTGAAAGTGGGCCACAGCTGAGCTGACTGTATCACTGCTTTCTGATTGGTTGAAATGTCATCACAACATGGAAAGGGGACACTGTTTATTTACTGTCCGCAAAAAAAACAACAATGGAGACATAAACTAACAACAGGGAAGTCGATGAAGTACAAGTTCTACTGTCTGTTTGGACTGAAGATAAATTTCAGTGTTAGTTTTCTATGACTCGAACAAATTTATCTTTAACTGTGAGAAACGTGAAGGTGATCCAGGACGTCACTAACAAGTTATCTGGGTTCGGTTCTCATCACACAGATAAATAATGCTGAGAAAACATTAAACACTCAAACAAGACTATTAATAATAAAAGACCACAATAACAGAAGCGGCTCTGACAGAAAAACGTTCCGCCGGTTCGACTCCATGGACGCGGTTTTGGGACGACCGGCCATAAACTGTGGAGAGAATTGAGTCAGAAACTCTGTTACCGGACTGAGATACACTGGAACATCAAAAACTGATACAACTTCAGTATCATCACAGAACGGTTTAGATACAGAACGGTTCTGTAGAGCTGTGGAAAAGTGCCTAAAGACTTTAGTACTACACAATGAAATGTAGTTGCAATTAAAGTCAACATATTTTCAGACTGTAAGTCAAATAAATGAAAATCAATATATTTTCAAGACAAATAAACCTCTCGGCTTATTGTTTCAAGGATTAAATTTCAGCTTGTTAATGGTGATAAATCAAATTTCGGCTACTCAGTATAGGCACTACTTTATATTATGTTCAATAAATCTAGCCAATCAGCAAATAATGGACCACTGGAGACAGCTTTAAAAACACAAACGTCTGTTTACTTGTTTTTCTTGAATTGTGTACAACAGCATCTCTCATGGCATGCCAAGACATGTTACATTATTCATGCATTATGGAAAATGTAGTTATTCTGATGAACTTCAGCATTCTTTCACATTCTCAGTATCAAATGAATAATTATCTAACTCCATTAACTACATATACATAATGACAGTAATAATTAATCATACTCTATATCCGTAAATCAAATTGCTCCCTTTAAGTAACACAACAATAACATTTTAATTAACCAAAGCTATAACATATGTGTGTCCAGTAATTGTGTATTAATACAATAACAATACACATAATAACAATGGAATCACTGGTAATGTGTACATTCATGTCTACATTCATTCCACATGTGTAATGGGGAAAATAATTACGTTTATAGGTACTGCTGCTTTTCTAGCAAGACCTCTCTAATTGTAACAGGTGTGTACTAACCTACATTACATGAGTCCTCACGCTGCATCTGCAGCAGAAGTACTTTTCTGTAGCTGTAGTGGTGTGCTTTTGTTGCCTTCTGGCTTTAAACCATTCTGTAATGTCATGATATTTACAGCAGCGGCGCACATGCAAAAAAAAAATATATATATATATAATAATGATGACACATTTGTGCGAGAAAATGTGAAGTGTGATTGCACGGTTGCTATAAAACCCGTGTTTGTACATACATAAGCATTGGTTTTATGGGTAAAAATAACTGCAACATGGATATGAACCAGCGATCTTCTGACTCTCTTAAGACTCCTAGCCCAACACTTTACTGCCGAACAGAGTGGGCGTGAACTCTTGCCAAGCCATTAATGGTGAAGGACGCATAGTTGTATTCACGGGCTAATTGTTTTTAACACAACAAACAGTCACACAAGTACATATATTACAATCAGACTGCTGACTCACTCACACAAATAATAAATGAAAAAAATTAATAAAATAACATAACTAAAATTTAGTAAAACACACATTATACTATCCAAAAGGCAAATATATACTTTTCACTATGTAAGTACCAAATACACCAAAACTGTCCTGTTAATAACTGATCAAGTATAATTTTACATAGTTTACACAGTTACTTCAGAATATTTGTGCCATAACCTTCAGATCACATGAATTAATACCACTCTATAGTTTCACAGTGCATATGTATAGAAAAATGGTTTGCTGTTGTGATGCAAATACTGTCTCATTAGGAAACAGTATAAAGCCAGGAATTTGGCTTCATACGCGTCTGTAATGACGTCGTAACACAAGCACACCAGATCAGCTGGCTAAACATTAAGGAAGTTGCCATTTCCTTTGCAGATTATGTCTAATGAAGAAACGTGTATTTATGACTGTCATCCATCTGTTATAGTGAAGTACTTGCAATGACATTTTTATTACATGCCTTCTTAATGTGAAACTACACCATTTCAGTGAATATAGTGACAGAGGACCTGAACCTGTATGTAAATCAACTGAAATCATAATTGAGCAATTCAGTATGTAGTCATCTGTGTAGGTAACTATGGATCAATTACTTACACGTAATGTAATTACGGATAAATAGTTGTGCAATGTAAATCAAATATGAGTAAAGGTTTTAGAGTTAAAATCACACAGTGTATTCTAGACGCCCTGTGGTTCCAGCTCCGAGCCGTGTGTTCAGATGTTTGGTAGATGGGTGGGTGAGGCGACCACGCTTCGAAATAGCCGCTCACACCACACCCTAAAATGGACCAGCATGAACACACACACACCACCGCAGACACACAGGAAACAATCAATCTGACAAACAAAAGCACCAAACGCTCACGTCACCGGAGCAAGGTGAATACGCCTCTGAGCAGACAGGAGTGTATGAGTGGATAGAATAGATAGATACCACTTACATATATAT
>JBBIGA010055143.1:0-12709 GCA_037576975.1 Alestes dentex
ATGATGGTGTGTGTGAAGGTGTGTAGATGTATGATGGTGTGTGAAGGTGTGTAGATGTATGATGGTGTGTATGAAGGAGTGTAGATGTACGATGGTGTGGGTGAAGGAGAGTAGATGTATGATTTGTTGGTAAATACACCATTTCATGCTGCATTTTGATTGACTAGTCAGTAGACGTAGGTTGTAGAGGCACACACGTGAGATGGTGGTCCAAAATTTCTGACTCCATCAGAAAATAATCACAGGCTGTCTTTGGTTGCCATGACGATGGCTGTCTCTGAACCTCTTTTACAGAACGACGTGGGACAACCATTTAGGAGCCATAACCAAAGAAATCAACACGGCTGTTTTACGATTGGTGTCTTTTGCCTGGGACAGCCCAAAATTGTGCAGTGTAGACTGGGCATTATTGCTGTCTTTCAGTCCCCAGAGGCCTTCCCACACCCTGAAATGAGAGCACAGAGGTGTTAGAGCTTTATGGGATTATCAGCCTCTCTGCTAATCCTTGCACACATACACTAATGGCACGCCCTAACACACCCTAACACACAAACTAAACACAATGTGTAAGATATGTGAACAGGACCAGACTCAGTCGGACTGCATTCTGTAACTTCTGTTATTATGAGTGTATGTTTGTGTGTGTGGGTGGCTGAAGATGTTTCTGCACTCATTCCATCAGGTGTCAGTGAAACCCATTAGCTGAAGAGATCAGACTGACCCTGTTTCTCTTGGACTGTTCCAGGGTTTTGCCTCTCAGACAGCCACGCAATTGTATGCTGGCCTTTGCTGGCATGTTCTATTTTTTCATGTTGTTGTTTTGACAGTTCCACCTTTGGCCTTCCCTGTTTTCATTTAGCCATAGCCAGTGCTTTCAGGGGTCATTTTGTAACCATGACAACAGAGCACCGTATTGCTAAAAGCTCTGGACTGTGGAAAATCTGATCAGTCCTTATTTATCCTGAGAACTGTAAGTGATCTGATATCTCATGAGGACTGAAAGGACTTTGAAGGCCCCAAGAACTGCACTACACTGTGTCACAGTTGCAAGGCCTGCTTTGAGTATGCTAAAAGAGGGCAGGAGGGTAAACAAAAGCTATATTGTATTGCCAATGGTAATATTTTACCAATGGTAATATTATTTGTAAACTATTCTCAAAGACATTAGGTTTAATGTGGCTTACAGGAGCCATGACCTTTTAATAAGGTTAATTACAGAGTTTCAATCCTCTGGAATATGAGTCCGATTTGACTCTTGAGTCTCTGAAGTGTGACTCCAAGTTGAGTCTTGCATCTCAACATACATGTCTAAGTCATGTTTCTGGGAGTGTGAGTCTGAGCCAAGTCTTGAGTCTCTGGAAGTATCAGTCTGAGTTGAGTTTCGAATCTCTGTGAGTAAAGTCTTGAGTCTCTGGAAGTGTGAGTCTGAGTTGAGTCTCGAAAGTTTGTTAGTATGAGTCTTACTTGAGCCTTGAGTCTCTGGGACTATGAGTCTTAGTCGAGTTTCGCAACTTTTAGGTATGAGAGTGAGTCAAGGCTTGAGTCTCTGAAGTGTAAGCCATTCTCTGGGGACGCAAGTCTGAATGAATTCAGTCTTAGGTATCTGGGCTGAGGCAGGTCTCAACTCTAGAGATTTTAGTGACTCAAATGTCTGAACTGAATAATTCAACCAGTTAACAAGAACAGCAGCTAGCCTTTTCTCTTTGCATCACTTTAATCCCTGTTTTTTTTTCATCCTTTGAGTCTCAGAAGATTATCTTTCTCTGTGTGAGATTAGCTCCAAAAGACCTTGACCATGACTTCATCACATCACATGGTGCGCTATTGGCCGCTTTATGAAACTTGTTTCAGCAAATAAAACCTGGATGTCTCAACAACAAAATCTGCGGGAGAGTTTCACCATGTACGACCAGCCCAAGGCCATGGGTTGGTGTTGACAGAGGGTCAGGACGGCGATGGTTAGCAGCTGAGGCGGTGTGAATGTGGACATGGTCCCGAGTGCTACCCTTGCACATGTTGCTCAAGCAGCTATGATGTATTCTTGGACGTTCTCTCATGCATGGCTCGGGGCTTTACTCCAGAGGAGCTTAGGGAGGCCTCGCTATATATTAGAGGTATATTATCTGAAAACATACACAGAAATGCACCTTTTAATACTCTATAGGCTACTTTGTCAGTCTTATATAACCTGTACACCACCTTGTTAAGACTTCTCATTATTTATACTGGCCCACAGTGTTTACTGTCTACTTCACTGGCATGCATTAATCTGATAAGATAGATCAGATGTTTAAAATGTACCTGCTTGTTCTCCAGGATATTTCTCAATATTCAAAGACATTTTTTTTCATCATCAAGTGTTTTTGATACCTGATTACTTTGATTACTTGTGTATCAGTGACAGATTTCACAATGTTGTTATTTTGGCGGCTGTAATACATTCGAATATAACTCGTCAAGACAGACTAAAGTACTGACTCCCCATGAAGATGTTATATTGAGGAACCCCAAATAAACACTGAGGGATGTCAATTCCCGCCATAAATACATTTTAAGACATACTATAGGTAATAAAAATATCTTTCCATTTTATGGTGCTGAGATTTTTTTCTACATTTAATACATTTGCTAATCTAGTACTTATTTCCATGCAAATATTTTTTCATGCATTTCAGGTGGAAAGCTTGTCTCGTTCAGAACTGTTTTCATCATTTTATTAGGCTATTATTACAAGTGTTACAACCAGCCCCACAGTTACAGTTCAAGTTCAAAATAACCATATGTGGGGTAATTTGTAATCTTCGCTCTTACTTGATTTTGTTCTGAATTGTTTATAAAGTGTAAGTGCCAGAAACAAAATTCACATGTTCCTTTGTTCAACATATGTGAAGGCTGATTGTGTAAAAGAATGATTAATGGAAGACTTTTGAAGTTATTTTGCAAAATCCAAAATGTGCCCCGCTGTTCTCTTCAGTAGTGTTCCAGTGTCCAGGCATTTTGAAACATATCTTATGATCCTGTTGAAAGCTCTTCTGCAGAAGAAGAGACTTCTCCATTCGTCGCTGTGTGGGAGGAGTGGGAGAACGAGTGTGCAGCCTGTCATCTGAATGTGTGTGAATGTGCAGTTAGAGCTCTGGGAGTTTTCTACAAGAAATGAACCGTACTCAGCCTCTTTCTGAGAGGCTTTACGTCATCCCCCTCTCTCCCTCTCTCACTGTGCTCTGCCAAAGCCTGTCGTTCCATTCAGCTGTATCCAATGTTTTGCCGTTTTGTTTGGAGAAAAAAAAATTGAAATATTCAATCATACTTGTTTCTGGGCCTGGAAGGGACTGCAGCTAAATGAGTTAAAAATACTGCATAGAGTTTCAGCTTGGAAAACTCAGAAACAAAAATGCTTTTGGTGGCGTCCCAATTCACAACCCACATCCATACTAGAAACACACTTTTCAGATAAAAACTTATATTAAAAGTTCTACATGCTGACAGAGTCGCACAATCAACTTCACCAACATCTTAACTTATTACCGAGAACATCAGAAAGTTGCAAAAAGTTCCCTTTTCTGCTGCTCTGAGCATTCGGGGACACTGGGTGAGGGTAAAATAAACAGGCATCTTCTTCCAGGGAAGGTCACTGCAGATCTGGTTGTTTAAAACTTCTGAACTACTGTTCTATCGGTGGAAAGGGGCATTCTCAGACACTGAGCTATTTTATAGCTCTTGATGGATTTAAGGTTACTGCATTTTTGTCTTAGCTCATTAGGGTTTTCTCTAATCTTCCATTTATGTTGATGAATTTGATAAGAGAATTTGAACTCTGTGTCACTCCATATTTATACCCCAGAGGAACAGGCAGTCAGTGTCCATGAATACTCAGGTTTTTAGAAAATTACATCTTTGTTTGTTTTGGCTAAATATATGTAAATTGATGCTGAGTTTTTCACTAATTTCACAGTAGAGCAGTTATTATTGTAATTATTATGATTACAACATTTTCATGATAATGTTTTATATAACTGACTATTGTTACAGCATAAATAAATAAAATCAATTCTGTGTTACAGATAACATATTTGTTTATGATGTAACATAACAGACTCCTAAACACTAGAATCGCTAGAAATTCATTTTATTGTAAGTTACTAATCTATAGTATTTTTGCCCCAGTATTTGTGTATATGTGAATTTTTTTTTTATATTGAGAGTTTTTATTTGATTTATTTGTACTTTATGTTGCTCTTGTCTCTGTGTCTCTGTGTCTCTGTGTGTCTGTGCAGTCGTAACACAAGCATTTTCCTGTAGGATCAATAAAAGTTTACTGATTATGATTCTGATCATTGATAATTTAAGAAGGTCAGTGAGAATTCTATGCTGAAAACTAGACTCCCCAAAGACTCACAGCAGGAGACAATAAGTGATCTCACTCTGCAATGCTCTGTACATATGGAGGCAGTTGTGGAATTTAAGTGTAATGGCACATAGAGCCTCAATGTTGTCCTGCCTTCCTTTTTTAGAGGAGAAGCTGCCCTTGCTAATCTTCCCCTGGGACCCAATCAGAAGGAGGGCCTGCTGCGCCTTCGCTCGCCTGTCTGTGATTGGCTGGCACCGAGGACGGGTGGCTGTGGGTGAGCGGCCAGAGCCTCAAAACTCACGGCCCCGCTGTGACATCACAGGGAGACTTGGTGCCATGGCAGCATCGCAGTGGAGCTCAGCTCCAGGCCCCGCTCACGCCTGTAAATATTTACGTCTCCCAGGAAGTGGCGGAGGGCTTGTTTACAGTACCGTGCGCAGCGGGGGTGGAGGGGTTTGATCCATTTTGATGGATATTAAGAAAGAGCATTCGTGGGAAACCTTCAGATGTTGCTTGAGGTGGCTGGCTGCTCCATCTCTACACAGCTGAAGAAGCAGAGTGGCGTGGAAGAGCTTCAAATAATTTTCCCAAATAACATTACAAATGAATTGTAATAGCTTATTATCCACTAAAGCAAATCTAACTTAAAAAAGCAAATCTAACTTAAGGCCTGAACCAGTGAAGAAACAGATGCAGACGATTCCAGATGATCAGGTGATCAGTATACTGGTGGTGCTGAATGCTGAGTGGTTGGAACTCCTTTATCTAGGCTCCTTGTATCTTTAGACACTTTGCAGCCTGTCCCAGTAAAACATTTGTTCCCATTTCTCTCATTTAATCTACTCAGTATACCAAAGATAAGACAGCTTGACAGGCAGAAAATTTTGAAGTAAAGTGGCCCCTTATAGTCATGCAAAACACATCACACCACAGCACATAATGTGAACAATATGAAATTCTTTCTTGACATTGAACCCATTCACCAAGTGAAGCAGTGGGTGCGGTGCCTGGGGAGCAGTGTGTGGGGACGGTACCTTGCGCAAGTGTACCTCAGTGGTGCCACTTTCAGTCCTGGGAATTAAACCCAAGATCTTCTGATGACAGGGGCATCTCCCTAACCACCCGGCCACCAGCTTGTTTTACACCAATAAGGTGATTCAAAGCAAAATTTAAAGAAACGAGGAGTGGCTTGAGGACAGTGCTTTATACTGACAATAAAGTTGACGTTAATTATATGCATTCAGGATATAATTTAGACTGTTTTGGAACAAGCTTGCCAATTGGCGCGCTGACACTGATAAGACTGCTTACATAATGACATGAAATGTTTTGCTTCTCTCGGAATAAAAGTATCAGAATTCAACTCCCAGCCCTGTCAACAGCCGGTCACCCAGAACCAGATATATTCGTGAATAGTGACTTGGAGTTGAGTTGATTAGCCTGTGTTTTAAATCTCATTTCCTGCTAATGGACCGCCAAAAGCAAAGTCAAATGTGTCCTTCTCTCATATCCCGTAGATCTCTGAGTACTTTTTCTGCCAATCCTTTCTCTCTCTCCGCTCTGTCTTTATTACCCAGGTGACCAGATGGGGAAAGAAGCTTGGACAGACCGATTCGGTCATGTATGAGGGGCCAATCGGGTCCCTAAAGATTGTGTTGCTTTTGGCCACTGCTTTGTGTTTTCTAACTGTCATACTGGTGGTCTTGTCAATCCAGGAACTTTGAAGTCATCAGCATTTTTCCTTAGAGTCACACTTTCCAATAATTCTGAAACAGCTCAGGGTAACAATTTTTATAGATTAATTAAACAAATGACACCTCTTTATGCTGTAAGAGCCAGTTCTTTCACACAGAACCTCTGCTAACGGTTTGGCCATGCTGGTGACAAGAAAACACATTTTAAAACTAGATACATTATCACAAGAAAATACGAAGTGTGGTGGTGTGGTTGCTATAAAACCAGTGTTTGAGACACGCATACATTGGTTTTATGGGGAACAACATTTTGAATTCAAACTGGCACTTATTCTGATTCTGATGCAGTGCCCGGCATCTTATGGCTGAACCACCAAGAGGGTGTTAGCTTGCTCTCTCTTACCAAACCATTTATGGTTATGGATGGCTAACAACATGTAGCTGTATTCACAGCTGATTATTTTTAATTAAACCACAGCAAACAGTGACACTTGTCTTTTTTATAACTGACCTGAGCTTTAGTGTCTTGAAGTCTATTAATGAGTCTGCTGTTTGTTTTGCTCAGTGTTTGTTTCTCCACATTTTGTCCCTTTCTGGCCACATTAGCCATGACATCACACTCTCTCTCAGATATACATTTGGAGCCTATTAGTATGAATTTTGTGATCCAGAACTAATTATCCATCATCAGTGCCTGACATCTCTAATACTCTTGTGACTTATTGCAATCAAATTTTCACAACAATGTTTCCACATAGTGCAACACCTTCCCAGAATAGTAGAGACTGTCACTGTAGCAAAGTGGGGACAAACTAGCCTATTAATACTCTCGCTTTCAGAATAAGTTTTGGCTGAACAGGCGTACCTTCTCTATAACACCTCATTTTACTCCTTAGATGAAAACTATTCTGTAATGAATCAGGTGTGTTGGAGCAAAAGCAAATCGGGCTGGAGATCCTCGGGCTAGAATGATAGAACAAAGCTGGTGGTGCAAATGATATGCAGGTCACTGTAATAAGCTAAAGAACAATCCTGTTCTGCTCTGTGCACATGACCGGTTTGATAATTAGCCTATTAGTTGAGTCAGGCTAGCTGAAAATCACCAGCTCTCATAGACGAAGACGTTTCAACTGCTTCCACAATTGGAGAGGTCTACTTTCCAGTCAGTACAGAAAAGTGGTCAAGCTGCCCTCACCAACTTAAACTTAACAATTAGAAATGCATCTCAATCACACCCACATTACACAAGAGCATTTTTAGTAAGAATGAGACACACTTGGTTAGCTTGCTCTCAGAGAGAAACCCGATCTCACGACTTTTCGTGCAGCCATCATACGATATACAATGTAATCAAAATACGTGCTGCGGTCACACTTTAGGCCTTTTTTCATGCTGGGACAACGCTTCACTTTTTAGTGCTAGGACAATGCTTCACTACCCTATGTATTTTAATGCGCAGTGCGTAACACCGCTAGTATCAGCGGTAACTGGTGACTGTTAGGGTTAGGGTTAAGGTTAGGATTAGGGTTAGAGTTAGGGTTAGGATTAGGGTTAGAGTTAGGGTTAGGGTTGGTGTTAGGGTTAGGGACTTACCCCGTCTCAAGGCATTTCAACCTGTTTCAAACGCTTTGCAAACAAAAACGATAAGGAATCAACTCATTATTTCTCTCCTACTGTCCCTCAGTCACCAGTTAGCACTGATACTGGCGATGTTACGCAGTGCGCATTAAAATACACAGGGTAGTGAAGCGTTGTCCTAGCACAAAAAAAACCCCTAAAGTGTGATCGCAGAACGTATTTTTATTTATTTTTTTAATTTAAGTTTTTATTGAGAAGAGATACAATCAAATACAGCTGTTTATGGCATTTGTCACTTTTACAACTTTTATAGCTTATATATTAACAAAAGCTGTTTATTGCATTAAACATATCAATAAATACGTCTTCGAGTTATCTCTCAATTACCCAAAAACTATTTACAAATGAAAGGGAATGTGTACACAATATCAATACACAAAACACAAATTTTATAATAAGAAAACATCTGGTTCAATAGGGGTTATATATTCAATCCACTTGGACCAAAAATCAAGAAACATATCTTTTTGGTTATTTATACCGAAAGAAATTTTCTCTGTTGTAAAGATATTTTCCACAACATCAATCCAATCCTGTAATTGAGGCGGACTAGGTTTGTACCAGCATCTAGTAATAGCTTTTTTACTTGAAGCAAGGATTATTCTGTACATGTATTTGTTTTTCCTTTCCCAGGAAACTATTGACTCTGCGCCCATATAAAGTACCTCAAAACTGAAATCAATTGTAATGTTTAAAAGCAGAACGTATTTTGATTACATTGTATATTGTGATGGCAAAAACTTGTGAGACCGTCTCCAGTGAGCCAACTGACTAATCCTGCAAACTTTATAATGCAAGAAGACTGAATATGATGTTAATAATGATGTGAACAACTGCTTTGTCTGGCTATGAACTTTGCTTTAGAACTGCTAACTAGTCATTTTGGTAGAGCATGTAGGACAGCAAACGCCAGTTTTAGAGTGTTTTAGACCATTTTTATTTGTTGAAATCAGATGTAATGCTCTCTGAAATCTTAGGGTTAAAATATTAAACATTATTTCACCACCTTGTTCAGCACTGAAAGGGAAAATGCATCAGATTGCAATGATTTCAAGTTCAGCTGCCAAAGTAAATGCTCATGATCCCTTGTCCCTCGAGCAGCCCATCTAAAAACCTTCTGCTAATAATGTAATGGCTCTTAAGATGGCTTCACAGATACAACTGAAAGAAAATGGTAAAGCCAAGTCTACATGTGTTTGAACTGGAATGGGCAGGTGGTCCTCAAAGCCATTTGAAGAAATTATTTTGGTCTTCAAGATCTTTCTGAAACGCAAGATACTGAAATTATGTGACTATGTTATTTTAGATTTGGAATTTTCTTTCAAATTGAGGTGCCCAAAATACTGTTCTTTGAAGAGATGACATAGAAGAACCCCCTTTGTTTCCCTAAATGACTTTTGAATGGATTGTTCAAATAAATGAGATGTGCAGATGAGAAGAATCATTTTGAATGTATTTATAATGTGTAATCTCAAAACCAATTAAAACATTTCAATAAATCCTACCTCCATGCCTAGAACCATGAAGGAACATTTATTTTTCACCCTTAGAACATGAACAGCACAAGAAAAAAAAGAAGCACAACAAATGGTAAATTGTCTTCATACAGCAAAACTGATATGGAAGTTTCCCCAGTTTGTGTTGATGCTCGAGGTGTCAGACATCATGCTGAACTTTGTTTGGTGTTCCTATGTCATATTCTAACCACAAAGTTATTGTAATGAAAAAAAACATGTGGTAATAATAAACACCACTGGGGTTTTAATGGAGTCACACGCAAGTGTCTATAAAGAACAAACATGCCCCAATTTCTTTTATTTTAGGTCTTAGAAACAAGAGGAAAAAACAAAGATCCTTGAAACCGAGAGAACTTTCAGGATAGTCTCCCGTCATGGGGAAAGCCTGCAGAAGAAGGGGTGGGCGGTCCGGAGAGCGGCCAAGGGGCTGCTTTTAGACTGTTTTTATTTGTTGAAATCAGATTTTACCAATACGCTATGCCCAACAATATCTTGAAGCGTCCATTATCATAAGGCCTAAGGAGTGTTGGTGACTACCGCTGTAGAACAAAGTACAATATAGAAGATCATTTGAGCCCCAGTCTTAGTGAACCTCTAATGACCCCAGAACATGCAATTATGAGAGTGAACTTTCTGGAACACTCCTCACCTTAGATGCTTGCTCTTTTTCTGTCTGTAGTCAGTGATCCAGCATCTGATGAGCTTTTTGCTTCAACAGCAGATCTCGTTAGTGTTCCTCTCCTTGCTGGATGCCGTCCAGAGCACTCAATGAGTGCTCATCTCCCACCCTAATTAAGCCCAGCAGAGCTCCGACCACCCTCTGAGAATCCAGTCAGGCTGCAGACGCTCACACGCTCACAGCAAGGCCGAACTTAGCAACACGTACGGCCCGTCTGGCAGGGGGGTGGGGGATATTGATTACAGTTCTGGTGTTATGATGATAAATTCACTTTGTGTTCAGGTCATTATGGAAAGCCTGCAGCGTGGAACAGGGGTTTGGGGAGATAGACTGTATTGATCTCGCCCTGCTGGGGGAAGGGTATGAACTTAGAGGGGGTGAATAGTAGGGATGAGGCAACCCAGTGGAGGTGGTCTAGAGATACACATGAATTTAGAATATGGTGAATGGTAATGAAGAAGCATCTGGAATCCCCTGTGGAGATATTTATGGAGACACATATGGACTTAGACATGACAGCTATAACGATGGGAGATCTGGCAACCCCATGGAGTCATCAATGTTCTCTACGTGCATTTAGATATGGCGAAAAACATTGATGGCGGATCTGGCAACCCCTGTGGGGATATATGTGGAAATACCAATGAAAATAAATTAGATATGTGGAATTTAATGATGGTGGATCCAGCAAACCTCTGGGGATACAAAAGCAATCTCATTCACCTGTGTCTAAACGTCCTGTCAAACCGTTGCTCATCAATCAAGAACTGTTGTCAAGCAGTGCAGCTTTAATTAGCCCAGCTAGGTCTGTAAAATGATTAGTAGGAGGGAAAGAGTGGTCCAAACTGGGCCCTTGAGGACAGCTGTGAGATATCAAGTAAAGTAATTAAAGTAAAGTAATGAAATATAAAGTGGAAAACTGGCTTCAGTTAACATTTGGCACTTTTCACATTTGCACTTTTTGAGTTTTAACTCATACGCTTTTTTTCTATGTATTTGCACCCTTGAATAGCATTCGGAACTGTGCAAAAGTCTTAGGCACTTGTGAAAATAATATTAAAAAACTGTTCAGATGAGTAGTGAGTGTTTTTTTTTCACATTAATATCACTAAATTTACAAATATCAGTTTGTTCCTTGTGGAGATACAGTATTACTTTTAGTTTCCATCAGGTACCTGGTTTGACTCAATCAGTCCTTCATTAAATGAAATCAGGAGTTGCTGATGGAGTTTCACAAATCCAAACAACGGCTGGAGGAACCGAGGAGGAATCTGGAACCGAACCTGTGTTCTCCTCTCCAGCTCACAACATGGCTCCAAGTGTGAATGAGAACTGTAAAAAAACCCAAAGAGACATCAAGGATTCCAAAAAAGAGGTCAGTATGTGATTCACTGACAGCAAAGTGGTATATCGACTACATTGGTCATATTTATGGGATGTCCTCAGAAAAACTGGTACACCAGAGTATCTTATTGTTCTTCTGCACTGATCAGTGAGCTCCAGTCATGACAGAAGGGCACAGGGTTTCACTACTTCTTCATTTATTCCATAACCTGCAGATATTTATTCTTGTTAAACATTGGAAAGTTTTTGAGTGAACAACTATAAATGACAGTATGTCAAATTAAAACAAATTGCCTTTATAAGATAAAAGAATCTGCAACAGTGCATGTCGGACACCCTATTAACTGACTGTTGTGATGCCGTGTCAAATTCTAGCCTTTTAACTTTAACTTTAAATGCACTCGTTCACTGTTTCATCCCATTGGCTCTCACTTAAGAGTTCATTAAATATGTAACATTTGTCTGTGATCTTTGTTACAATTATATTAGGTGAGTAGTGATGAATACAAAATTACATTTTCGGGCTCATGAAGACTCAAATGGTGAACATATGGTACATTTATTTGTTACTAAAGAATAATAATAAGAGTGGCAGGACTGAAGGCAGATGACCAAGGACTCAAGACTGGAGGAAGAAAAATCAGGAACTTTTGACCTGTGACAGACTTGGAATGAGCTTGAAATGATCTTCAAATATAATGATGGGTCTCTACAAACAAAGGCCAGAAAATTGTCCACACTTTGGTTTCTGTGGTTCTTCATGGTTGTGAAAGTTTGACAGGATAGATACTGATGCCTTTGAACTTTAGTGTTGGCGAAGTCTTTTGAGGGAACCTTGAATGACAAAGAAAACAAACAAATGGATCCTTGACCACTTCCTGTCACTCAAACCAAACGAATGTTCTTATGCTCCATTTAAACTCAAAATATTGGAAGGTAAAAGAGAATAAGAATGTGTGAAAGCTGAAGTTGAATAATAATAATAATAATAATGATAATAATAATAATAATAATAATAATAACAACAACAATAATAATAATAATAATAATTCTGTATTCCTCACATACGCACCAGTTTCACCACGACAGATTCATCCATGAGTGAGGGTCATGGTGATCCCCCCAAGTGTGAGACCCATTCAGTCACGGTGTTCTGTTCCTGTACACACATGCCAGCTTTTATTTAGCACTAGGCTTCAAGCCATAGTGCAACTGTATACTCTTACAGAGTGCCGCTCTCTCTCTCTCTGTCTCACTCACACACACACACATAGACTGTGCAGTGAATCTCTCAGCTGAGTGACATAGAGTGTCTAATTATGGCCTGCCACTGACCCCCCACTCACTCATTCTCCCATAACTGTCATTTTCTTCCTCTTTCTTTTCTCTCTCTGTTACTAACTCTCTCTCCCTATCTGCCTCGTTTTCTTTTCACATGACTCTTAAATAGGCTGCACAACGTTTATATATGTATATATATATATATTTT
>JBBIGA010055213.1:0-7500 GCA_037576975.1 Alestes dentex
AGAGCAGCCTAGCTAGAAAGGGCAGAACCGAGAGGTATGATGGGCGTGAGAGCGCCCCGAGACACCGGCGCACCTCCCCTCCACCGTCACAAACCTGAGTGAACGTGAAGAGTGGTGGGGCGACAACACCAGTGTCCCAGTTTACTTGAATTCTCTGTACCCACCACCTCCCAGCTCTACACCTTCCATTCTCTCCCTTCTTTCTCAGTCAATGTGAGAAATAAAGTAAGAGAGAGAGAGAACGACACTGCACAGAGCCATGCTCTCACGTTCATCAGCTTCCTCCTAATGTTTCCTCACATCTGAGCAGTTCAGTGATGAAGGTGTGCAGAATACTTGCCAACCTACAATCTTCTCTGTCACAGTGGGGGCGTCTGGACTGGAATGCCACAATGGTTCTGCTCCACTAGCTGTGTTTACTGCCTGTAGACACCCGGCAGACGCCCAGCAGACGCCCAGGTTAAACAGGAAAAGAGACACTCTCAGTGGGACGCGCCAATATATGTACACACACACACACACACACACACACACACACACACACACACATATTTGCGTTCAATTCCAGTGGGCTAGTATTCCACATGCTGCCTTGTTTGCTAAAAACGTTTTCTGTTTTTCTAATGAATGTGTGCATCTGGTTTAATACAAATTTAAAAGATATATTAATAGCAACTTCATCATAATAACTTCTACATCAGGGATCAAAATATTATAAAAAGTAAGGTGAACAAGACAACAGAGGATAGTTTTAGATGTTGTATTAATAATTTTGTTAAATTCAGTTTATTTTGTTTCGGCCAATCAGATTACTGACTGGTAATAGAAATATGTTTCCAAAGGATGCTGTTAGATCCCGTGTTGGGATAATTATTCTACTAAATTCCTAATACTCTCTTGAAATATAATCGGAATACTGATTGCTTTCGGAAAAATCTTACTACCTCTTACTTTACTTTTATGTTAAGCTTTAAAACTCTGTAAAACTTACTATACACTATAAAAATAGTATATTTAGAAAGAATTACGATGAAACAGCTGCCTTGAAATATTATCTTTAAAAATGCAAAATAAAGCATACAGAGCTGCTTAGAGGAGCTTGGGGCTCTCTCTTATTTGAAATGAGAATGTTTATTCAGTTTCATATTAGTGTGAGATTACCCATGGTGCTACCTGTGCTTATGCTGTGCACAAGCAAATTATGAAACAGGATACACATTTAGAGGCAATTTGTCATATTAAAAATATTTTTTCAATACATTGCATTTGTTTGGGAACTTGCGTAAGTTATCTTCTCTGTCTCTTTGTATTTTCTTCGTAAAAGCAATGGAATACAAAATGCATGCATTGTTACTGAAAAGAAACAGAAAACTGCTGTCTAGTAGAACGTTTTGTTAAGCTTTTGAACTTAGGTTGAACAGTCTGTAGACATGACAAATTTGCTGTAAATACTCGAAAAAGAAATGCATGTGACCAATTGTAAAAAGTTGTAAATAATAAACTGTAGCACAGTTATTATTTGTAATTTCTTGTCAAGCTCTCTGTGTTGAGCACAATCACCACAGTCATTGAAGGCCAGGAGTTCAAAAACACTTAGCCGGCCTGAGTCTCTGAGTCTCTGTGGCCCACCTTCTCCCATTAAGACAAGGTGGCTGACCTAACAGACCTGCCTGTTAGTATTCTCCTCTAAGCACATTGACCTGTCAATGACATTACATTAGTGGCAAGTTGAAAAGATGTGATGTTGCAGCACATGATTCAGCAGGATTCATGCAGGAGGAGGAGACCTAACTAGCAGGTGGATTTGGCAACAAATAAATTAGTGGGTAAAAATAAATGTTAAAAAGTCTTCTGGCTCAAAATGAAATCACTACTTTTGAAAAATGAGGCATTCTGGATATTTTAGAAAAAAAACTATTTTATTATAACTTCATACTGTCAATTTATAAACGTTAACAGCTCTGTTCATCATTGTGGATATGTCTGACATTTTTTATAGTTTGCCACGAATCATTTGAGAGTTGTTGTGGAATGCTAGCATTATTATAAAGCCTCCGTATATTTACCTGCAGCTACATTGGTTTCTAAATTTAAAAACATAGACTTGAAAATACTAGAAGAGTAAAGTAATTCTCAGTGTGTGAACAGATGGGTCAGCGTGCATGGTGTGTGTGTGTGTGCATGCGTGCATTCACGTGTTTATGTTTGCATGTTTGTTTAAAGGTGTGTGCATATGTGTGTTTGTTTGAATGTGTGTGTATATCCCACCTGTATGTACAGTAGTGCCTGAAGTGAGTGTGCTTACACACTGTATTGTACTTGTGCATTAGAGGGTTAGTGTTTGTTCATCATTCATGAATCCACTGAAGCCACTGAAGTGTTGATGTGTGTGTATATGTATGTTTCTTTAATGTGTTTTTAAGTGTCTATGCTCGTGTATGCGTGTGTGTTTTTGCCCTGTGTTTGAGTGTTTGTATTGTAAGCGTGAGTACTTTCTGTTCTTTCCCTGCAATGTAGTATCTGCACAGAGTTCTATCCACAAGCTTTATTTAAACACACACCACACACACACACACACACACACACCACACACACACACACACACACACACACACAAAGAAAAATAAACAGTGATGAAAAGAGAGGAAAATTTGCTCTGTGAGACAGATGAAGCGTGCGGTCACTAAACGCTGAACACTAACCTTGTTTTGAGACTTCAGGATGTAAAGTGTGTGTTTGTGTATTGTAGCAATAACAGAGCCTTCACACACACACACACACACACACACACACACATACACACACACACACACATACACACACACACAGCCTCTTCTCTGCCTGAGACTAAGACAGAAATACTAGACATACCACACATGATGTCAGATTCTCATTAACATCCACTCTTCCGAGCATGTTTGTTTGTGTGTGTGTGTGTGTGTGTGTGTGTGTGTGTGTGTGTGTGTGTGTGTGTGTGTGTGTGTTTACTTACCGAATGCATGCGTGTGTGTGTTTACTTACCGCATGCATGACGTCTGGCATTGTGTTTGTTTTTCAAGTTGAGCTGTACACAGCGGATATAAGAATTAGAAGGAGCATATTGAGGCGAATATGTGTGTATGTTTGTGTATGATTGTGTGTGTGGTGGTGTCTCACTGACTTCAATAGCAGGACTGTGAGAGGTGCATGGTTCTGGTCAGTGTGAAAGCTAGAGTTTGACAGGACAGACACACTCCTGAGTAGAGGAGACCAAACCCATAGTCTAGCTGTGGCACACCACAGCCTTTAAAACTAAGCCTTAAATTTAAGCCATAAATATTAAAACATGGTTTAAAAAAACAAGAAAAAAAACACCTCTAAGACAATACAAAATTCTTCTAGCACCCCAGTGAATTCTAATAGTATTTTAATGCAACATTCCATATTGAACATGGACAGGAAATACATTGCATATTTAAGCCTGTAAAGAAAATATATTAACATCATTTCTATAGAGATCCTTATAGCTCCCTATAGAACAGCATTCAAACTTCTTAGTACCTCTAGCTTATATCACAGAATTCAAATGTGTTAGGCCATATTCTTCTCTCTTTAATTCCATTTTTGCTTAAACTGAAAAGTGAGAGATGAAGCGGTCCAGGAAGCCAAAAACAAAATCCAAATAGAATCAGAAAATACTGGAAAATCATTTGAAAATACTCAGAGAATGTTCTGATATTGTCAGATGGTGGTCCAACATATAAATTGCTAAGCGGGAAAATGGGACAGAACAGAGACAGATTGGAGTAGAACTGATGTGGACTATGGGCAACTTAGGGAGGAAACTAATTGGTGACTGGGGTAGAAAGGGAAAGACCGGGAACAGCTCTGGCCGAGTCTAGCATGACAAGATATAGACTCCACAAGACCACTGAAGGTGAGCTGTGGTGTCTGGCCCCAAGACAAGCTCTTTAAGGAAAACTAAGATTGACAGTCCTGCAAATTGTGGGAAGGGGGCCACAAATTTAACTTGTTTGTCCAGGTTATCTCACAGACACTCAAAGAACTCTTTGTTCCACAAAACCACTCCTGAACAATTTTGGCAATGTGGTAGGGTAAAGGGGGCATTTGGCTGATGCTCTTATCACAAATAGTTTCTGTTTTCAGTGTTGGTGCTCATTTTAGTAGCCTAGGCTAAATTTCTTACTAATTGATGGCATGTTCTAGCTAACAAACACATGTTTAGTGCCTTATTGTTATCAGCATCACAGAGCATTGAACATCCACCACTGACGTTTGTTGTAACTTCTTGCCAAGTCTGAGAGTGTGTAATGGGTTCTGTTTTGTGTTTCATGAGAATTGCTCCCAGATAAGTCTGTGATATTGAACCAGACTGTGTGGGCATGGTATTTGAAAGCGGGCGACTTAAGATCATTTTCCCACTTTTGGAAGTCAGAACAAGATTGGAGGCAGAGACAGAGGCTTCAATATGCAGTACCCTATGAGGAGAGACATGAGTGAGAGAAAGGCAGGCAAACAAAAGAAGCGATCAGGGAGTTGAGCTGGCATAAGCTTGTATGCTGCACTCATTCACTTGTAGTACAATTTGTTTTTATATTTATGACTGACAGTGATTCATTACTTATTTAAAAACTAGTGGATAAAGGTGATTGTTTGTCACTGTGTCAGTACTGCTCATGCATACTAAGCCCTTCGTTACTTTAAAACTAACCTTCGTTTGGGTGATCACAGGTATGTGAGGAGATCTTGGATGTAATAGGCAGGCCAGAATATTTGATCTGTTGAGTGTTTGCAAATGTCAGATTTAGGGCTGCGTCGTTAGGCAGAAAAAAGCCTAATCAAGTGGACAATGTTTGAGGGTGGCTTTGGGAGTGCTGTGGGGAAGGAATGGACTGAACTGACTGCTAGAAGCTTTGCAAAGTGATTTCCTGCTTCACTGGAAATGTATTTCTAGTATTTTTTAAATAAAATGAATTTCGTATTTTATACACTTACAGTTTGGGAAATTGATATTTTATTGTAAAGTACACTTAGATGTATCTTTGCCTATCCTTGATTATAGTAATAAAATGTAATATTTTATATATGAATTTCAAATTCATAAATCAAAAATAATTTTGAATGTTTTTAATTCCTTAAGGACCACCAAAGAGGAACCACAGGATAGTCTACTCTCTACCGGCTGTTTCCTTTCTATCTCACTCTCTCTCTCTTTTATAAGGTACAGTACTGACATCCTTGGCTGCGTCTCAGGCGTTTGATCCTCTTGGTCCCCCACCCTTGATTGACACAAAAGCCCCCCACAACAAATGAAGCGCCTGCTGCAGCCCCTTTAGAGGGGGCCAAGCGTCAGAGCGCATCGGAAACCGGCTGCAGTCTCTGTCCTCCGTGGAGGTCTGCGCCGGCCAGCCCTGTGTGCAGCTTGCCCCCAGAAAAGTCCATTCAGCCGGGGACCTAATGACCACTCATGGCCCCATTCATCTCCACAATGGGCTTCTACACTGCCATTGAGAAGGAGCACAATGAAGAACATCGCTCCAATTAAACCCTGGGGACAATGACTGTGGGAGGGGAGCTGGTTGGGGTGTAATGGTGGGGTAGAAGTGGTAGGGGTGGTGGGAGTTCATCTCTGAAGCTCTGGGTACTGGAGATGGCGGAGTTGGGGAGGGGGTGTTGGGGGGGGTCATTCGGGTAATGAACGTCCCCGACCGGGTGCATCTCACCGGAGGTCCATTGGAGTGGCGGTGCCTCTGATGTGTTATTAGGATCAGTGAGGAGTAATTACTGGGCCATGGACCCTCCCTGCTCCCTGAAGGGGGTGGTGGTGGTGGGGGGGTGTTGAGTGAGCCAAGGATTGGGGCTAAAGAGGAGAGGAGCAAGAGAGGATGGCTCCTGCCGTCAAAACTCAGCTGTTCAGTTGTTGCTCACCACTTTAAATTTAATGTCTGTCTCATCTATAATGAGTTGCAATAAACTATAAGTAAAAATTTAATGTATTTTCGCTGTTTTTTATTTTCTTTATTTTACAGCACAGGCGTGAAAATCTATTTTGAATTATTCTGGACCCAATACAGGCCTGTCAAAGCAGAAACTAAGAAGAGGCATCACATTCTTTCTTTCTTTCTTTCCTCTTGATCAGTGTATGTAATTGAGTCAGGCAGAATTTGGGACAGCTGTACACCCACAAGGACCCCACTGGCCTGGAAGACAAGGAGCTTTCAGTGCACAGGCAGAGAGAGAGAGAGAGAGAGAGAGAGAGAGAGAGAGAGAGAGAGAGAGAGAGAGAGAGAGAGAGAGAGAGAGAGAGAGTGAAATGGAGAGGATGATAGAGAGATAGATAGAGGCAGGTAGAGTGTTTGAGAGAGATAGAGACAGCAGCAAGGGATCAAGAGAGGAAGAAAAAGGCATGGGGGATTTAATGTTGGAGGAATAAACATAGAAAAGAAAGAAAATAGAAATAGTTGGTTAAATAACAGCAGGCGAAAAGGTGCTGCTTGGGGGGAACCGGCGACACACATCAGCATTTTTTTGCGGAAAAGTGGCGCACACAAAAAAAGGTTACAAGCGCCTGTGTAAAGAATCCTCCTCCATATTGTGGTTGTATAACTAATTATTGACATTTATACACAAAATAGAAGAAAGCCTCTAGAGTGGTGACATTTCACCGAAAAACCACAGACAAGAATACCAACAAACCCAGAAACAAAAGTCAGGAGATGCCCCACTGAGTGTGTGTGTGTGTGTGTGTGTGTGAGAGAGAGAGACGTGTGTGTGTGCGTGTGTGTGAGTGCATGGAAGAAAAAACGGCACATGCACACAAAGCAGACAGATGTATACATTCTTAATCTGACACCCACACTCATGCACACACAATTGCAGGTTTAATGGTACAATACACAGAGATCTATAAAACAAAAAGTGTGTTACACTACTAAAAACTGCCATCTGCATTGCATACTTTTGTCCAACACAATAATCCAACACAGGATTATTGTGTAATGATTTAGGCATGTAGTTTGCACAATGCTCATTTGTGAGTTATAAATCTCTTACTTGTTAGCTACATTTGTCTCATAGCTCCAGTGAAAAGCTAAAGGAACAAACACCAAACATGCCTTGGCTAATCGAATACATTTGGAGTAAAAGGAGAAAACGGTGTGAATCAGATTTTTTGCTAGCTAATGTGTTTATGAGTGTGAGTGAATGAATGTAGCTTTTGTGATGAGATGACCCTCGGTGCTGATACTGCATTATCTGTGCTGGCTTTTGACAGAGTTAAAGCATGTCTCTATCCTCAGCAGGTCCCAGGAGAACAAGGCTGTCGATTTAGAGTCTTTCAGGCACTGTGTATATGTGTGTGTGTGTGTGTGTGTGTGGCTGGGGGATCAGTGCTGGACTCTGGGCCTAAGGGAAAGAAGGTCCCAGAGAGGCAGAAACAGCCATAATCCCTGATAATCCCTTACACTGAGCTGACATCTGAGGAACCTAGCCACCACTGTG
>JBBIGA010055223.1:0-12707 GCA_037576975.1 Alestes dentex
ACACACACACACACACACACACACACACACACACACACACACACACACACACACACACACACACACACACCTCCTCCCCTTCATACACATACTCGTCTACCGTGTGTCGCCACTACAGAGAAATCTCTCATGGTATCACAGCAGCAAATGATATTTGAGTTCGTTATTAAAGTTCATAATTTGACATTACAGTTGAAAAGTCGACATCGAGTTTAAAAGTTTTAATTAACAAAGTTGAAAAGTTGGCATGTTTGTCTTTTGTAATGTGATAAGTCTGGTTTTAATAATTATATGTAATAATGATATTTTTTAACATAAAAAATATCATTAATAAAAATATTAAGTTAGTAATAAGTTTTATTCGGTACAAAAATAAAAACCCTTGTTCCGCATGTTTGAAACCCAAGATTCCATTTCATCATATATTAGTGAAGGAATACTTCAGCCTCATGAGTTTGACAGTATTTGTGATTGTGTGTTTATTTTGTCCATTAGTGTTCTAACAGCAAATTCTGACTACTTGCCACTGTTCTAGACCATTAAATTCATTTGTGGTGCTAGTTAGCATCAGTGACATAGCACTACCCTCATCCTTTTTTCTTTGTTAAAGGTCAAATTTAGGTCCCGTGGGGAAAAAAAAACCCACCTGCCCCAAAGACTCCATTCTCAAACTCTTGTAGTCTCTCAAAATATTGTCCCATCTCCAAAATCAGAAAGGGGGCTTTACAGGGGGCTTTTCTCTTTCAAGAAAGAGAAACTCTCACCGTACAGACTGTACGGACTATCTAGGATGTGACAAGCATGGAAGTTCATAACATATGGAAAATATGAAAGTTCAAAACATTTCTTTTCATTTTGGCTGCAGTGTCTATTTAAATGAAGGAGAGGTGAATGTGAGTTTGTGTTCATTAATATTGTACCTGTGCTTTTGGAGGCCTTGGCCTGCATGGTCAAGACATGGAAGAGTGTCCAGACGGCACAGGGATAGCCACGATATTGAGGCTGAGAGCCCTGACAACCAACCCACCGCACACCTGCAGGGAGGACTGCATCACTGCCCTAAAACACACACAAACACACACACACACACACACACACACACACACACACACACACACACTAAATGAACTGTGCTTTCACAGGTCATTACAATCAATCAATTTCCTTTTCAGTCAATCCCTAAATGAAGCCGGCAAAGATCACTAAAGTGTACTCCAACAGTCCATTTACTACAGAAACCTGAGTAACCTTTACATGATCTCAGACACAAAATGCACCCAGTAGTGATCAGAAATACCTCTTCATTTTTCTGCAGTGTTTAAATACTCTCCTGTCTTTCCTCAGCCTCGTTTAATTAATTTTGCCACTGTAGGCACTAGAGTCCGCAGAGAGCAGCAGAGGAAGCAGGAGCTGATTGGCCAGCGCTGGACTGTGTATTGGCGGCATCAGTTCGTTTCCTGACTGGACTTCATCATGCATCCCCACTCAGCCATTGATTCATTGATTAGCTGACTAAAACCTAATGATCTCTGTAAGTGACCACTCCATTCAGTGCATGTGTGTGTGTGTGTGTGTGTGTGTGTGTGTGTGTGTGTTTGTGTAAACTGGGTTTTTTGTTCTATTATGTTGTAACCATAATAGTAAACAGTCTGGCAGACCTATGTGAAATATTTAAAAATATAAATATAATATTCATATCTTTCCAAATGTTTGTGTATTTGAGAGTCATCTGTCATGCCGTTTCTCGTCTTTCTGAACACTAAACACAGCTCCGGAACAAAATAGGAGACCACTGCAATTTATTGTTAAATCAGCATCTCTATGAGTATGACAACCAGACGCAGGTCTTTTAACAAACACTGCTTTCTACCAGACTTCGTCACTTAACGCGCAATATGCCACCTACTTTTATATGATAGACTTACAACCACAGTTATATTTGAGTGAAAAGATCCCTGTTGATTACTTTTTCCCCTAAATCTATTTTTAAAAACCTTAGTGCAAGTACCCTCTCACCCTCATGCTTTCCTTACTTATGCTACAACCTCTGACTTTTCTTCTGACAGGACTTGTTAAGGTGTGTAACTTAGCTGGCAGTAACATGGTTGAATAGCGGATGTTGATCTGAGTCTAGCTTTTCAGGTATGAAGAACAGATGTGGGCTACTAGCGTACGTTGCTCGGGATAAGAGCATCTGCTGAATGCCTTAAATGTATATGTTGTCATGGTGTGCAGAGCTGCTCGCTCCTGCTTACCAGCTAGCATTTAGGCTGATAAATGTTTGTTCCCATTGAATGGTGCACATAAATGTGTGTTTTCATCAATATGCTAAAAATAAGAGTTATCTGAATGTGTTCGCAGCTTTCATGTATTTTATTATAATTGTCTGATTTATCAGTTTGGCTTTACTGAATATTTGTTGCAGGTCTGGCACTGGCTAGATGAGTGTTGGCACAGAGGTTTGCTGAATGTTGGGATTTAGCTGTTGAAGGAGTTTTGGGATGGAGTTGTTGATTGAGTATTGGGATACTGAAGTTGTATAAGTATTAGAAGAGTGAACTGGTATAAGTGTTGGGGCAGAGCTGTTGGTCAAGTGTTGAGATGGACATATTTGTTGAGGGATGGGACAAAGCTGGTAGATGACTACTGGATAAAAGGTTGTTGGTCAAGGGTTCAAATAGAGCTGTTGGGTGAATTTTGAAATAGAGATGTTGGTTGACTATTGGAGTAGAAATATTGGATGAGTATTCAGATTATGAGTATTCAAATAAGAGCTTTCGGTTGAGTATTAGAATAGAGATGCTGAATGAGTATCAGCATAAGAGCTGTTGTTTGAATATTGGGAAAGAGCGGATTGAGATAAAATTGATAACTACTTTTTGCATTATAGTAGCTGGTTGGGATTGTTGTGGACGAGAATACGTCTAGAGCTGTTGGAGAAGTATCGGAATAGAGTTGTTGGTCAAGGTCTGCTCTGTTCTTACCACCACTGTGCTGTCCAGCGCTGTTCTGAAGTCTCTATATGCAATTTCTGTTGCTTTCTGCTGCTGGAGCCAGTCATTCACAGCCTTCAAAGCATCTTTTACTGCAGGCCTGCCTGGAAAATACTGACACACACAACACAGATCATTGATCATGATAAGTCATCTGTTAAGTGAAGCTTTATCTCTAAGCTCAACACCTTACAACTGACGACGAGCTGAAAAAAAACATTGAAGATTTTGAAGAGATTACACTGCCTCAGTGAGGCATCGGGCATTTGGGATCCATAACAAGTGACACAGTGTTTACAGTGTATCAAGCAGGCAGATTTTCTAAAACAAGTCAATTTCAGCTAATACAGCTAATACTGTTTTACTGTCACCAGTCTACTAAACCACACACCTGCGAAGACAAATCAACTATTTTTCCGTATATTAAAACAATGCTATTCAAAACCTTCATGATGTTCATAATATATTGCATCATCACAAGATTGAAACCATTGACACTTCAAGTGAATAACACTGATTATCTCAATACAGTGACAACTGTCAAGGAGTGGGATATATTATGCAGTATAAGTATGCAGTAATTATTATTTATCAAAAGTGGCTCAAGGCAGGACATTTGCTGAAACACCAACAAGCACTCAAGGCTCACTGATGCATGTAGGGAGAAAAGGCTAGCCTGTCTGGTCTGATCCCACAGAAGAGCTACTGTAGTACAAATTGCTGAAAAATGCTGGTTTCAAAAGAAAGGTGTCGAATAGCACAGTGCATCGCAGCTTGCAGTGTTTGGGGCGGTGTAGTCTCAGACAGGTCAAAGTGTCCCCCATGATCCCTGTCCACCACCAAAAACGGGAACATGAGCGTCAGAACTGGCCCAGTCTGATGTGGACAATGGGTGTGCTTATGTAATGTACCTGGGGAAGAGATGCACTATGGGAAGAAGGCATGCTGGTGGAGGTAGTGAGACGCTCTGGCCAACGATCTGCTGGGAAACCTTGTGTTGTGTTCACATGGATGTTACTTTGACACATACCACCTACCACCACGTTGTTTCAGACCATATTAATTTTATTAGAACTTTGTTAAGAGAATAGTTTTACTAGAGCTTCTTTCTTGATGCTGTACAGTTTTCTTAAGTCATTTAGGACCATCTACTGAACATTCTGCACATTTCTGAATTGTACTGATTGTTACAAAAATCGACAATGTAATATGTGGAGGGAGAGAGCCGACAATCCAGTCGCTTTCAAAATGTGTGCTGGAGAAAGAGAGTCTGTGACATCACGGCTAAGACAGCCAGACAGGAACAAAACGCTGAGAAACACAAACGCAAAGAAACAGGTCAGTTACCAAAAAAAGGCAGGTGTCTCCAAGCACTGGTTTTATAGCAACCACGCAAACACTTCACATCTTCCTGTGGAATCTAGTTATATATTTTATATTCATTAAAACATTATTACTGACAACCTAGATTCCAAACTTGGGAACAGTGATTCTCAACTTTCAGACAATATGTAGGCAGTGATGGGACAAACAGATCACAGGATTTCTGGCTCCATTGAAGAAAGGAAACTATGTGCTTAATCCCTGTACTCTGAACAGCAGAATGCTACTATGGAGACAATATGACTCAGTTGGAGTCACACAATAAACACAAAGAGTCTGGAGGAAAATGAGCTTTCAGTTATTTCTATTAGCACGACATCAAGTGCGCACACATGCGCACGCACGCACACACACACACACACAGAATAATCCTAAAACAATAACCCACACTGTACTTTTCCACATTATCATTCCTGGTGCAAGTGTCCAAACCTTGGGGACGCCCTGCCTTCTTTTGAAATATCCCAAGCAATTTTCACCTTTTATGTGAAGCAGGAAAAGACCCTGAAAAGGTTTTGAGAGAATAAAACTGCCAACACTTAGTGTGTGTGTGTATAAATGTATATTTCACCAGGAAAAGCTCACTTTACACTGCAAATGGTAACAGTACACTTTGCTACAAAGTCATACACCAGTTTACTTACAACAATTTTTGTATTTTAAAGTGAAGTGGTCTCCTACAGTCATGTGTGAACACACCACAGCACAGCACAGTGTGAACAGAGTGAAATTCTTTCTCTGTATTTAATCCATTCACCAATGAAGCAAGGGGCTGCCACTAATGATGGGCACCCAGGGAGCAGTGTGTGGGGATGGTACCTCGCTCAAGTGTAGCAGTCCTGGGATTTGAACCCTTCTGATCACAGGGGCAACTCCCTAACCACCAGACCATCCTCTGCCCCAGATGAAACACAATTTGTAAAATTCAGATTAAATTAATTTGCTCATTTGCTTAGTAAAAGTGAGCAACCAGTTTTTTTTAATTAAAACTCTTTTGACCCAAAAGTGCTTTAAACACCTGAAAGGTTTGAGCACTGGTAAGTGCTGACATAGGAGATAAAAATTATTCCCAAGTTTGCACTGTGACTACTACTGGTACACATGCACTACATGGACAAAAGAACTCAGAAGCAGCTGTTTTTACTTCCAGTGAAGGGTAATCTAAATACTTCAGCATAGTAAGACATTTTGGACAACGCCATGCTTCCAACTTTGTGGACACAGTTTGGGGAAGAACCTTTTCTACTCCAGCATGCCTGTGCCACAGTGCACAAATCAAGCTCCATAAAGACATGGTTGGATGAGTTAGTTGTGGAAGAACTTGACTAGCCCGCACACAGCCCTGACCTCAACCTGACCCCACAGAAACTCCAAAATCTTGTGGAAAGCCTCCAAAGAAGAGTGGAAGCTGTTATAGCAGTAAAGGGGAATCAACTCCACATTAAAGTTTCTGTATTTGAATGCGATGTCATTAAAGTCTCTGTTGGTGGAATGGTGAGACGTCCCAGTACTTTTTGTCCACATAGTGTATCTACATGTATGGTATTGTTTTCTTTCAAATAAACCTGCTCAAGTTTTAATATGATGTTTTTGTGAGTCGACAAAAAAAAACAAGATCATTTGGAATAAAAATATTTTGATAAGCGAAGTGCCTCTGAACAGCCTCAGTCTGAGTGTGTGTGGTAGGGCAGCTGGTAGCCTGGTGGTTAGGGTGTTTGCCTTGCGATCAGGAAGTTGTGGGTTCGATTCCCAAGTCTGCTAAGCACCTCTGAGGTTCCCGTAAGGTACCGTCCCCACACACTGCTCCCGGGCGCTGTGTTCCTGGCGGCCTGCTGCTTCACTTGGTGAATGGGTTTAAATACACAGGAAGAATTTCACACTGTTCACACTATGGTGTGTTCACGTTTGACAGAATGGTCACTTTCACTATAAGTAATATGCGGCTTCTCTGCGGTTAAGAATGAACGAGAGATTTTAGATAAGCACCAGTGATGCTGACCTCTCTTTTCCTGTCGTGCAGTGAGGATACACTGCCGACACATGGTGAGACCCAAACGCGCTCACGCGGCCGAGCGCTGGGGAATCCCAGAGGTGTGTTTGGTTGATTTGTGCCGCTGAGTCTTTTCAATTTTGTGGCCGCCATCTGCTTCTGTTCATCAGTGCTAACAGGATCGCCATTCCAGCAGCTCGCTTAAAAAGGCCCTTTGGAGATTTACTTAACCCCAGCGCCCCACACACACCCGCACACACCAGCAGCACAGCCTGTGGTGTATTCATGGGAGCAAAAAGTCAATCAGGGCAACAAGACACGCGTCTTCCTGCGTTTGGAGCTTCTACCCAGTAAGAAAGCCCATCAGCAGCCTTCTGGGTGAAGCAGCAGATCAAATAGGATTGTCTAGACAAAAGGCATTGTTGAAATCTAAACACACACACACACACACACACACACACACACACACACACACATCAATAGCTGCATCTCTGAATTACATTGCATTTTAATCAAAGCACACACATGTTCATTCAAGGACCCTCCAGAACTTAGGCCACTATCTCATCAGCAAACTGAGCCGTTGAAATAGATCTGAGCGCCTTTCAATCAATTTGTTTAGTCAGTCTGAGAAAAAAACATTCCAACTTAGCCTAACTTTAAGCCCTCAAACTAGAAGTGACAATGTTGTTGCAAGAAACTTCATCAGGACTGGGTTTTCTGAGTGTAGGGTTAGAACACTGAACTGAACAGATCATATAACAAGACACATTTGTACCAATTATATATAAAACAACAACATCCACGCAGCTAACCTTGTTTTATTAATATCTACATAAACTGAAAACACAAGCTTGTGTGAGCATTTCATAATAAATGGTGCAGTGGTAACGGTCCACATTACCTTCCATTATAAGTTAAGAAAGTTTTTCCTCTATCTGTAATGTTACCGTTTTGGACATAGAAGGTCAAGACACCCACTGCTCATAGTTATTTAGTCTTACTTTAAATGTGGCATTATTGTTTTGCCGGTGTAAATAATCAGTTACGACTTGTTTGAAAAACCTAAAATGTGATATGTACTGTATTTCGTGAAATTATATATTTTTGACACAATACCCAGCCTTACACGCACAAGTCAGTTATTATTCTCAAAACGACACATTCAGTGTCTACCATGAATTATTGAGACTCTTTAGCCAAAACATAAGAAAGTCTATTTGAGATTACTCAAAATCTTGACATGGTTTGAGGCAGGTGTATGATGATTTAAGAACGTTAGATGCACAGTGCTACCTGGAGGTGAATGTTATTTTCATTAGTCTTATAGTGTTTGTGTGCATTAAGCAGTTTCAAATGACAAATACGTCTCAGCTGAATGACTAAATTTGGAGCAAGGCAGAAAAATGCATAAACTTTAAATACTTTTTGTTTAGCTGGTGGCCAGTGGCACCCAGCCAATATACAACCAATGTTAACCCTCAGAAACCAGTCCACACCCCCTCTCCCTCCCGCTGGACCATGACAATCCACTTCACCCCAGCAATATGTCATCCAAAATCCGATTAGTATCAGCACTTGAGAAACTGTAGTCCGTCTCTGTGGAGGGAGAATGCATCTGTTGGCCGTGGCTGAAGGAGCTCCGCTTAATCTGTCCTCCACGGCCCTCTGGGAGCAATATGCAGGTCAGCCGTGTAAAAGCTGCCTAAACAGCTCCCCTGCTACCACTGGGACCCCCCCTTTATCACCCCCCCCACCCCAGACAATAGGCTTTGTTTGCGACAGCAGTCCCGAGCTTGTTAGAGTGAAAAGCAGCAATGCAGGGGGCCAAGCACTATGGTGTTGTCAGCATTGTAAGGATGTCTGCAGATACTGCGCACAGCCCTGCTCAGAGGTCGCGCACTCGTGTGGTGCAGGGTTAAAAAGGCACAGTAAAACAGTTCAAAACAAAACAAAAAAAATGAATGTTTTGACAAAAAGATGGTGGTATTAAGTGAAATTCTTTCCCACCATTGTCCAGGGGTCTAATTCAACACCGCCTAAAAAAAAAAAAAAAAAAAACAACCCACGAGTTGCTTACACTTTAGCAAATTAGGTGAAACATGTAATCAGTCACACACGTAGTAATTTCATCCTTTGTTTTTTTTTTTGCAACCCACCCCTCAAATGCATATGTACTAGGAAGAGAAGCACTGTGCGTTCTCTATCCACAGCCTATAAACTTCACTTTTAGGCTCACGCCTGAGTTTCATACATATCTTACATGTGCACAATTCACACGAAAGGCTTAGGCAATGGGGGTCTCTATGTTTATCCATGTGTGCTTGTTTAACTTTAACATTCATGTAACCTTTATTTAACGCAGCACCAGATTTATAATTCATCATTTGAATTCGACTGTGAATTTGACTCTCCCTTTACATTCCTGCCATATTATAGTCTCACCTTAGAAAAAGTCAGAACTAGGACAAAAACCTGTTGATACAGAACGGAAATCAATGGTAAATGTCATTCATTTCATAACAATATAATGACATGTATTAATGATGAATTACATTTAAACGGTATAGAAAAATGACGGCTGTAGAATTTTTAAAGCATGAACTACGTTTAAATATATGAGGTTACTTCAAGATCATTACTGTTCAGGTTCTAACAAAGGTGAACAAGACTATCATGTTGGTCCTATAGAAGCACAACAATCTGGCCAAACTAAAGCAGAAAATGACATACTATTGTACATCTTATAATTTGATGATCTGTGCAGTAATGATTCATTTTCTAAAACAGTGGCTCTCAATCCTGGTCTTGCTTGCTGTTGCGTTTTTAGCCTCAGGACAGGTTTGTTAATTAGCTCATTAGTTAGTGCTACTTCTAGGACTAGGACTTTTCTAGGACAGAAAAGAGGTGTATGGGAAATGGGTCATTCACATTTATTCACATACAAAAAAAAATGTATATAGTATAAAACTGTATTTATAGTTCTAAAAATTGATATATAGTTCTAAAAACCCCCTCCCCCAATAATTACAGAACAATTGTAATGCAAAATATAAATTACAATAAAACAAACATTTAGTTAAAAATGTCAAACTTTTCCATGAAAAAAAAACAAATACATAACAGAAATGTAAGCCACAGTATTTTAACTACGGAGACTGCAACAAGTGGATTTGATGTGACTAAATACAGGTAAGCCACCAGTCACTATCAAAACGTAGCTAAACGTCCAAATTAGCTACCTGTTCTCCAGCTAATCTTAAACGCAGTGCTTAGTACTCGAGTCATGGCTGGATTCAGGCCTCAAGCTGCCCCATAATTCCTAGTTTAATTCTCTCCATCCTGGTGGGAGGGGGAATCTCTTTTAAGAAAGCAGAACAGAGACGGTAATCCCGAAAAAACCTCTTTCTAATGCTCTCGTGCATTCAAGAGCCACGCGCCTAATCCTCAAATACATGTTTAGCTCCATACAAATCCACATCCTGCAGTTCAACATGTTTTGTAACACTGAGGATGAGGGGGGAAAAAAACGAAATGCACTCGAGTAATTTTCCTCCCTGCGCCGGGGGAAAAATGTCAGGCCACTCCACCTGCAAACGTTATTTATGCTGAGGAGCATGTTTATGACTACGCCTATTTTTATAGCCATGCGCATTTGTTATTTGGCTGCTCGCCTCTACCTGGATGTGTGGACCGGTCCAGCGCCAACAAGGCAGCCAGAACACAACGGCATGATTCGTCAAAGATCAAATGTTAGTGGTGATACTCAGGGCCTTATGCCATATATATCCCTAATTTGCATAGCATTATGATGTGTGTGCAGACACACACACACACACACACACACACACACACACACACACACACATATATATATATATATATATACACATACATATATAAATAATATTAAAAGAGCAAAAGTAATATAGCCAAATTAAATATCCCCAAACAACAAATAAAGCCAACAGTGACAGTCTGAAAGTCTCAAAATACCCAGTGTGGTGATTATCAACAGAGACAGTAATCTCTGACACTAACAGGTTCACAGCGGAGGTACAGATCACTATTTATATTTAAGAGGCCGCGGTCTTGTAGGGCTGTTGTTGCAGCTCCAATTGCGTCCTGTTTTCGGCAGCTTTGCGCCAGCGGCAGCACTGTATCTGATCCATTCCTAGTGAAATATTAATCTTGCAGCCACACAGACACACAACAACACTTACAGTGCTACAACAACAAAAATATTATTGCTGGAGTTTCCCCGTAAACAGCGTGCAGCCCACGGCAGATATGGAAAGCGTGTGTAATCACATACACAATAAGGGGTAAACAGGAGATTGTATGAAGTCATATTTACAACCATGTTTCATTAAATTTGAAGATGGAGGGGTTTTTTTTTAAGCAGGGGCTCAGACAGAAAAAGGGTTTTGTTTTTCTCCAAGCGTAAAGTACTGCTCGGAGGGGATTAGTTTTACATGGAGAGGTGGGATAAAGTATCTTTAACACAGCAACGTTTGTGACCGACTCACACCAGATAAGAAATCTGAGCTTAAATAACAGACACAGGAGTGGTCACTCGATTTATGCTTTGACTTCACGACAAAATAAGCTCCATACGTAATGCATTTCCTCCGTCAGTCTATAACCTCTACTAAACACAATGTTTAGAGCTGGTCAACATTCGATCAGACAACTGATAAAGGAACGAACAAAGCCTTGTCAAACCTTCCAGGTATTTAAACCACCTTTGAGCAAAAAAACGAACAAAAAAAGAAAGTGGTTTAATCTGGGTTTTATCAATAGAGTCTAAACATTAACACACACTAACATAACCGAAGCAGGCTTTATTATAACTAAACCTCAGAAGGCATTCACTTATTTAAAGTCCATATTCAACATTTTCCATGTGAGATCCCATCTTTATGTAATTCATTTCTAACCCTTCAAAGGGGGATTTTTTTTTAACAGTTCTACTCGTTGCTGTTTTTCACTGTTTTCCACTGTTTTCCATGTTAAAATTCGACAATCCGTTACTTTGTTCTTGTGGTTCACTCCGGTTGTGCCGCCTGACTGCAGAGCAGCTAAATCTCTCCTTGTCAGTGAGATGATGTTCACCAGAACGCTGGTGTCACTCGTCTGACTTTGACTCGTTCGACAGGATGATTGTGTTTGTTGTACAGTAGCACGAGGTGTGGCTGCTATGTTTACAGTGCCATAGTAGTTACGAAAGAATATGGGGGGCTCTGCAGTTGCACAAAATGTAAAGATTTGTTTTGTAGTGTCAAACAGTGAGTCTGTGCTTTTGTTGAGTGTTGTGCTTTTGAGTGTCCTGCACGTTGCTCTTTTCGTCCGTCATTAGGTGTTTGGACGCAGCCCAAGTTTAATGTGACCTAGGTATGGATCAATTGCCAGATGTTTAAAAGTATAACTATAAAACTCTGAGTGTAAAGATGATGTATCACCTGTAATCCTGAATCTCCATTAACCTGATGTGTTGGTCAGCAGTTAGAACTTCTTACGATTACATTTACGGCATTTATCAGACGCTTTTATCCAACATGACTTCCATTCCCTGACTACAGGGTGCAGTCTCCCCAGAGCAAATTGGGGTTGGGGGTCTTGCTCAGGAACCCAGTGAAGCTGCTGAAGGTAGGATTCTTGAATGTTCACTGTTATATATCCCAAAACACTCCAGTGTGACGCTTCATGCTGGAGGGTTAGGTGACCGTTTCCAATCACTCTTTATCTTTTAGAATTAATTAGACTGTTTTTGTGAACAACCTCTGTTCCAACTGCCCTGTATTGTGTCTAATTGTGTCAAAAGGACCAAAACACTCCCTCCTCAGCCTGAACTGACAGGACTGAAATGCATTATATAAAGACTGTTTATCCAACGTATGTTCTTTTCACAGCTTCATTTCCAAACATGGATTCAAGGACGGGGGAATAAATGGCACACTTTGAGTTTATGTTCTGCATTAAGCTATTTTACATTACAAAAACCCTAAGAATATTAGATTTTCCATAATATGGGCCTCCAGACTTTTGGCAGAGTGTGCACTCATTTCTTCCAGTCACATTATTTTTTTCTTGCAGCGACAACATGAATATATTAATGACCTTCTTCCGGTGCTTCTCAGCAGGAGAGCGAAGGTGGAGAATTAAAAGATGCTGAATATCAGCTCTGAAAAACAGTGATATCTTCATTAAAAAAAAAAAATTATTTTGGTTTGCAGATACTTCTTAAATCAACTCCTTGAACATAGAGAGAGAGAGAGAGAGAGAGAGAGAGAGAGAGAGAGAGAGAGAAAGAGAGAGAGAGAGAGAGAGAGAGAGAGAGA
>JBBIGA010055234.1:0-12706 GCA_037576975.1 Alestes dentex
TCTCTCTCTCTCTCTCTCTCTCTCTCTCTCTCTCTCTCTCTCTCTCTCTCTCTCTCTCTCTCTCTCTCTGTTTGTGTATGTGTTCCTCAGGGGAGCTTCCTTTGTGTGTATTTGTGATCAAGGCTGGAGAAGAAAGAGAAGCGTTAGCTGGCATGATAACATCAATAAAGAGAGTGGTACATTCAGCGCGAACATGTGGGGTGTGTGTGTGTGTGTGTGTGTGTGCGTGTGTGTGTGTGTGTGTGTGTGTATCTGCTGTGAATTGGCAGGCCTGGACTGTTCCTGGAGAGGGGCCCTCACCCCTCCAGCATGACTGATACCATCTCTAATAGGTGCTTATCTTCACACTCATAAAAGCCCACTTCAGACACTCCAGACCAGGCCACTGCTCAGTCCTTTCGCCGTATTCCTCTAGTTCATGTTATTTCCTTAATGACTGTGGCCACTTTGTGTTTAACCGAGCCATCTTTATAGTGAGAATGTATTCAGCTTTCACTCAGAGGGAATATGTTTATTTGATGAGGTGCATTTTGGTGGTCTTGCTCTCATACCTTCAAATTTAATTTCACAATGATTACCTAACCTTTCGTCACAGTTTATAAGATTACCACAATATTACACTCAAGACTAAAATCACTATGGGTCAGTTTTCTGAATAGAGAATACACCCTGTCCTGGACCACATTATCCTTTCAGTGGAGAATCCCCATTTGAAATGTTGTGAAATCCAGGACCAGACTTAATCCCTGTTCCGAAAATCCAAGCCATAAAACAGTATTTGCCCTGATTTATTCTTTTTTTTTTTATATGCGTCAACTGACTTGTTTCAGCTTTTCACACAAACTTGAATAAACGGCGTCAATATATAGAAAAAAATAAAACGTTTATAAAGTTTTTAATAATCGTGTCACCTGTTGAATGATTGGAGTTATTCAACACCAACTGGCCCTGTGTGAAAAATGAATGGCCACTTACTCAGTCAACCAATTAGCCAAATTTAGAATTATCAGGATCAGTGAGACAAAACGCGTCAAGGCTTGATTACTACCAGCCCTGTTGAATCTAAACCACTCTTAAATAGAATCTCTTCAGCAATGCAAAGTAGTCCAAAAGGTCTCAAGAAGCAGTACAGTATACTGTGATCATTAAGGGAATTAAGGAGATGATAAAGAAAGTTCTTGACATATATCAGTATAGAAAAGGTTGCAAAGTCATTTCTAAGGCTCTGATACTTCATTTGAACCACAAACAGTGCCTTTATCTCCTAATGGAGAAACATGGTAGTTATAGAGTATAACAGCAGTCCATCCAGGAAGTTATGAAAGAACCCAGATAAACAAACTGCAAACCTAATTTTCATCAGCTGAGGTCAGCATTCATGATTCCACCACTGAAGAGAGACCAGACACAGTAGCATGCAAGAGAGAGTTGCAAGGCAAAAACCCAAAAACTAACAAAAACACGAAGGCTCATTTCACATTTGCCAAAACATACCAAGTCTTTTGGAATGATGTTCTATGGACTAATGAGTCAAATGTTTTGGAGAAACATTTCATCATTTATTATAAGGATCTGAAACCATTTAGTGTGCCAAACATTCAAGAAATGGAGGAAATCTAAAGGAGGTAAAAACTTTTTTATGGCACCAAACGGCCATAATATTAAAATCACTGACAGGTGAGGAGAATAACATTCATTATTGTGTAACAGTGGCACCTGTCAAGGTGTGGAATATATTTGGCAGCAAGTCCTCAGTTGTGTTGGAGGCAGGAAAAATATACAAGCATAAGGATCTGAGCCACTTTGTCAAGGTCCATATTGTGATGGCGAGACAACTGGGTAGGAGCATCTCCAAAACGGCAGGTCTTTTGGGACTGTACTGGTATGAAGAGTTTTTCTTTTACATTTGTTGTTTTCTTTTACATTGCATGGACAGCTTGTTGTGTGTGAGTTGCTCGCCCAGGGAAGAGATTCCACCAGCATGTATTATGGGAAAAGTTAAGGCTGTGGAGGCAGTGTGATGCTCTGGGCACTGGGACATTATTGGTTCTGGCATTTAAGTGGATATTATTTTGACGAAGAAACCCTCACTTTATAAGCAGCATTTGTTTATCCACCATAATAATGATGATTTCTGCCAACACTGGAATGTTCAGTTAGGGCTAATCTGCTTTACCTCCCTGTACTTTACCTCCTTGGGTTAACTGCTATTTTTGGCAAAAACTGGAAAACAAGAAAAACTTGAACCTAAACAATTATGTACTTTTGACATTACAAACACAACAAAAATGTGCTGTTACTCCCAGTGTTTTGGGTCAGTCTGTTCTGTTTGTATTTACCATTGCCTAGTGTGAGCTTCTTCAACCACCTACTAGAAGCGAGTTATCCACCCAGGAGTTAAGCCAACTTTTGTGTTTGCAAACATTCTGCAAACATCTGTAGTAACTGAATGAACTGAACAAGTCACTGGCAGAATATCAGTCAAGTACTACATTATCTTATTTTGTTTCATTTCATTTCATTTTTTGACTAAATTATCAAAATAAGATCACATCCATTATGGTATTTATTTATTTTAACCAGCATTTTTTTTAATGATTTTGGCACTTTTTAGAATAGTTTGACTGATTATTATGATGTTAAAATAAAAAATGTGTACTCATAGTTTTTCATGTATCAGAAAAAAATATATATTGTGGTACATACGGATCAGGAGTTGTGACGTTATTTGTTTGCCATATTAACCACCTTTAACCTGAACCACATGCCTGGCTTTATTAGTGCTGATTAAAAAACTGTTGTATTATAAAAATTATATTCTGACCTACTTTGACTCTGCTGAGGCCTAATGAGCACATGTCCCGTTGGCATGATCTCCTTCTGCTCTTTGTCTTCTCGTTGGCTCTCTTCTGGACCATGTGGTGGTCAGATTCATTTTTCTCTTCCTCTGACACGTGTGGCAAGCCTCTATTTTTTTCTCCACCTTTCACTCCCCCCCTTTTTTCTTTTGCAGTGAGAAGACAGCAGGAGGGCGTGGACCTGTGAACAAGCAAGCAAGAAAGAGAGAGAGAGAGTGAGAGAGAGAAAACAGAGCCTGTGAGGGAGAGAGAAGCTGAGAGGACGCTGAGAGGATAAACAGGGCTGGTGAAACAGAAGGACGAGAGAGAGAGAAGGGAGTTGCCCGTCAGTGTGTGGGCTGCTGCTCAGAGGCTGTGCTCACAGTGTGATTGAGCCTGGAAGCAGGTGCAGCTTTGATGGGACACTGAGCAATGCCTACCACATCACAACAGCAGGTGGGCAGCAGGGGGCGCCGTATGCCTCCCCCACTCCCTCTCCTCTGTGTCCTCCTCCTCCAGCTGACCCTCACTCCTGGACCAGGCCATGCTGCCATCCACATTCCAGACAACTGTGAGTATAAGATTTTATCACACATTCCACTGTGTGTGTGTGTGTGTGTGTGTGTGTGTGTGTGTGTGTGTGTGTGTGTTCTAATGACTGTTGGAAAACCAGAGAAAGGGTTCATCTAAAATAATCACCAAAATGGTCCAGATGCTTTTTTTCTTCGAAGGTTAAATACAACTAAAAATGGCACCAATGCTGAAAATTCATGTTACTGATCTGGAATAGTCTGGATCAGAAAAAAAAAAAACTAATTCAGTCATACTGAGTAACAGATCTATTCCTTGTGGAACAACATAACATAAAGCAAAGTAAAGCAAGGCACTTGATAACAGTAGCCATTTAACTTACAAGTGCTAATGTGAGTATAATACTAGAATTTAAACTCCTTTAGGTGAAGTTTGTTTTGTGAGTTTTTATTTTTTATCTTTTCTGAACATTTGGTCTTCAAGTGACATTGTGTAGCTCACTTTGTGCTTGAGCGAATTGACCGTAGTAACAGGAATCACTGAGGATTTCTGTCCGTCATGACTGTCAGTCAAACAGGATGTTTTAAATGTCAGCAAAACTCAGCTCACATGGCTTTAAGAGGCACAAAACTAATCATAGTGGTCTTGCAGTCTGTGTTGTTTCAGTGAAGTCTATGAACTAAATAAGCCCTGATGAATTCAGAACTTTCTGTAAATGCTCGGGGTAGAGCTTTCTTTCTTTCTTGTTAAGTTTTCATGCTTTCTAAACGGAGTAATAAATTAGCTTGCTGTGACCTTCCATTCAAGAGTCACCCTTGCCTATGAAACATGAACAAGGTTATTTATGTACAGCAAAGTTATTAAAAACAAACACCCTCTGATGATTATGCTATTATTATTATTTATAGTAACCTATATATTTATGGTATCCTATATTATAGTATAGCAGCACTATACCTCACACCTCCAGGGTTGGGGATTTGAATCCAGGTCCTGGCCTTGTGTGTGTAGGAAGTTTGCATGTTCTCCTCCTGTTGGCATGGGTCTCTTCCAGGGGCTCCGGTTACTCCCACAGTCCAAAGACATGCGTGTCAGGTGAATTGGTTATTCTAAACTGATGGTAGGTGTGAGTGAATGGTGTGTGCAGCCTGGCGCCCCGCCCACGGTGAGTCCCTGCCTCACACCCATTGGCCCAATGGACATCTAACTTATAAAAACAAAAAAGTGTCTGGCGATTGTTATTGTTATTATTTTTCATTGCATACTATTAACAGCAGGCTACAGCAAGAGCCTGTAACATGTGACATAGAATATCACGTCAAACAGTAAGCTTTCGATTTTTTATTACTTTAACAAAACACTATTAATTTGTTGTAAACACATTGTTTCTTAAATCTACAGCGAGAACCACAGAATCATCCCACTGGGTACTAAACTACACCAAAAGCAATGCTGGTACTGGGCCCTGTGGTAAAGATTTAGTAGCTTTTGGTATAATTCGGTAGTTCTTGTTGTAGGTTTAAGAAACCATGTGTTTACAGTCAAATGTTTTGTTAAAGTAACAAAATGTCTAAAGCTTACTGTTTGATGTGGTATTCCATGTCACATGTTAAAGGCTGTTATTGTAGCCTGGTATTAATAGTATGCAATGAAAAATAATAGTAAGAACAATCGCCAGACACTTTTTTGTTTTTATAACTTAGATGTCCATTTGTAAGCCCTTGTTTAAGGTTCATAAGCAAAGGCATTCCTTGCATGGAAGGTTACAGTGTACTAAAGTATTCATTGGTTACTTCATAGTAAGAAAGAAAACCTGTGCCTGTAACCTATTATTATTAGCATGCGGTGTATAATAATAGCAATATAATCAAAGGCTAGTGAACCCAACCAAGAGCAGCATTGGTATTGGGCCCCGTTGTAAAGGTAGGCTTGGGTAGGACTGGGGCTGTGGAGCTTGCGGTTCTAGGTGTATTTAATTGCTCCATTGATTGTCATTGATCTGGTTTCCTCAGTGCAGATGTGTTCCTGATTGGGGGAGTAACTTAATCACACATACTCAGCACAAGTCAGACTTCAGGAACACGAGTCGGCTGCACATTCTTCGATGTTTCAGTGGCCTAGTGTTGTTACTCTGCACTTTCAGCAGTAGCAGCCATGTATCACTGATTAAATTCAGAGCAGTGCCTTCCTTTTTCACACACATTTAAAGAGGAATTCAATAAGACTTTCTGCATAATTCGGTCACTGAGTCTTTCGCAGTGTTTTGATGTGATGTGGCCCACTGTAGAGGAACTTACCGATTTTAGTCAGAATGAGGTGATGCTATGAGTGTGTGTGTGGGTGCGTATGTGAAAGTGCCATTATAAAGGTCAGTGTATCTCTTGATTTTTTAATTTAGTGACCTTTGAGCGCATCGATAGATGTGGCCAATGCAATCAATAATGCACCCACATTAGATTTTTTTGTCTGGTGCACAGGGTCACTGGGTGCACTCTGTTAGTGAGGAAATGTTCTGGACATAACAGGTTTTGTGTTTTCAGTGCTATTGTATGTAAATTAAGTGTTGACATCTCATACTCTAAGGCAGGACAGAGGGAGTAACACACTGAGCATTTATTCTGGCCTCGCTTAACAAGTACATTCATATCTTTCAGGGCTGCTGTGCTTTGGCCAACCACAGTGGAATCCAACAGTCTGAGCTGGCATGATGTCTGATCTTTGTTCTGATCTTTCCAAGCCAGATAGCGCAAAGAAGCATAACAAAAAAAGGCATACACATCATTTAGTATGAAAAAGTCTTATTGAGGATTTTGTGGATGTTGTTAGTACTTAAAGTACCTAAAGTACTTATTGTCAGAGCTTAAAGAGCATAATTAGTCTTGCTTAATTGAGTTTAGTGCAGCACATTGTGTGAAACTTTGAATGAAAGCCATTTGTACTCATAGGTTTTAATGGTGTTTTTTAATGTGGCATCACTTTGTCTTTTTGTCTGTTCCAGCTTATCAGATGAGCCTTGAATCCAATTAAACAGGGCTAATCATGTTCTCTTTGTAATGAAACTGGCAGTCAATTAGTTGTTGGAGTACTGGAAATGTTCACAATGTGCTTAGAAAAGCATATAATGATAATTATTGTCATATCTCCCACCTCTTAATGAAATTAATTAATGAAGTTTTTCAGGATATTTCACGAGCAGGTTTTACATTCCTTGAGTTATTTTACATTGACATCCAACAAAGCACCCCCACGCCCAAGCACTTGAGACACATAAACCTGTCAGTAATTACAGTTGGCAAGGACTCAAGGTAAGAGGGACTTAGGTATTCAGAATCTGTGTCATTCGAAAAGATGTGGTGCCACTTCAGGTGACTCAGAAAAAGCTCACCTTCACTGCCCCAGTGTTTGTTGTCTTGTGTAATTAGGGAAGTCCTTGACTAGTGGCCAGAATTGAACTAGGGAGCAAAATGGAAAATTTGATACAATCCACTTTGTATAAAACACAATAAAAATAAGATAGTAATAGTACATCACCAGTGATTATCATATATGCAAGCTGAGAGTGTCTGTGTTTGTGTGTGATTGTGTGGATGATATCCAAGTGTATCTGGCCTGTGTGTACAATGCTAACAGATTTTCTCCTTTACCCCTGCTGGCTTGCTGGACAGACCACATAAAAGAACGTAAGTGTTCTTGTATATGTGTATATTTTTGTGCTTGTGTGTGTTTGTTAGCAGATCCAACTGCCGCAGTTATAACAAACCTAGACCCCCTTTAATTTAATAGGAGAATTTGTAGAAGAAAAAAAAATATTTCTAAAGAGAATTTAACCAGATTTTGTTCCATTTCTTTTGGTCCATTGTTGAAGTGGGGCATCCATCGTAGTTATGAAACAACAAGCAATCAAATAGTTTATGCAACTGTCATCTTGTCTTAAAGACAGATGTATTGTCCTTTGCTGGGTTTGGATTAGCTTATTAGAAAATTTTACAGGTACAAGCGGGGCGTTACTAGTTCCCTTGTGATTATCCAGTAGTATTTTTGCTTGAAATGCCCTTTCCTAGTTCATTCATCATGACATGTTCACACAGTGTAAAGGGCAGCGGGCATTTTCTAATGCAAAGAAAAGCTGAGTTTGGAGGTTATAATATGACCGCGACAAAATGTTACAGCAGTCTGGTGCTTTCTGGTGGCTCTGTGTTAGATAAGAGGGAGCTTAAATGCACTGATATCTTTTCAGTAGAGGACGCTGCTGCTGATTCCAGCCTACAGCAGATTAACTAGATTTGAGATGACAATCCTGCCTTATTCCCTTCAAGAGTGATGTTTTCATCAAAGCATCTCTAATCTCTTGCTCTCCTTCACTCGCACTTTTCTCTCCTCTCTCCATCACTGGCTCGCCTTCCTCTTTCTTTCATGCTTTTCAGAGAAAGACGCCTCCACCTCTCCTTGGCCCTCTTTATCCATTTGCATGGATTCAAAAGCTTGAGCCTCTTTATGTCCTCTTTCGGTTATTAAGATGCATTAGCTTGCTTACCGAGCTGCTTTCACATCCATGAATGTTTAGCTGAGCCGCAGCTAAAGCTAAGTGCATTAGCAGGACATTACTGTGTTGTCAGCATAAAACCTTCGGACACAAAACAGTAACGTAGCACAGAAATTGCTTAATATAAAGGTTTCCGGTATTTGAAACACTTTTCATGAAATGAAGTTGATCTGCCTTTAATATATACAGATTTATAGTCACATTATTTTTTTTCTTTCTTTCTTTCTTTCTTTCTCTCTCCCTGTGCCTATATTTTCCCTATTTTTCTTACTGCTATTCTTTTTCTATCTCCACTGTTCTCTCTGTATGTACATAGCTTTCTCTCTCTTTCTCTTTTTTGCTCACTTGCTCTTTTTCTTTTCCTGTGCCTACTTTTCTCCTGCTTTTTTGTTACTGCCATTCTCTTTCCCTTTCATCCACTCTCTCTCTCTCTCTCTCTCTCTCTCTCTCTCTCCCTCCCTCCCTCCCCCTTGCGAGCTGCTCATGTGTGAAATGTCACGCACTTATAGAAAGTATCACACTCTTCTAATCTAAATGCATTGCTCCCTCAGCCTCTGCTCACCAGGGACGACCTCATGATACAGAGGATGTTCCATTTTTTTAAAACATTCACAGGAGCCAGTAGAATGCTTGTAAATTTGGTGTGTTACGGAAAAATTAAACCGTGTTCCACAGATTTAAGACTCAAAATCAGAGAGACTTTTAAAATCAAACAAATTTTATTATATTTGCCAGGCGGAGTAGTGTAATCTGTACCCAGTACACCAAGAGAGTGCTGCCACAAGACAAGTTACATAGGTTTTTATGATGATGATGTCATGCCGTTAATTTCTGATCTGGGGTCAGTGAGTTTTCTTGCATGCTGACATGAACGTCAGGTACTGTGCTAAGTTAGCAACAAGTTCGCACACTTCTCCAAATTCACTCAGTTTCTGTGTTCTTGCTAGTCGGGGTTTTCACACTTTTCCGAGACAATGCTTATTCTAGTCTCACTGCCAGTAAGTCATGGCCTTGCAGTAAACAACACCATTTTTTATCAAGATGGAGAGAAAAATGTGTCAGACTCTACACACTTAAAACATGAAAGATAGAACACAGCATACTGGTTATATATTGAGGGTAAAATACTGCAAACTGGTTAACTAATACATTTTCCCCCACAGTGTAAATGTAAATACTTGGTTTCGTATTTAACACCCAAAAGACAGAAACAGGGCCAAGCTATCTTGTCATATAACGGCCGACAAGCTACGTGTCTCATTTTTAATGAGGAGCATTCGTTTCGGTTACTGAGGTTTAGTTTACACTCTTAACACCTACTTTGCTGAGGACCAGTCAATTTTTTCTTTAGATCGGTCGGTTTTAACAGGTCTGAACACTAAACATATGGTTCTCTAATATTTGTGGTTCTCCAGTATTTGTGGGTCTCAGTCCATATCCAGACAAACTCTGCCTCAGTTTCTTGGCTGGGTAGAATGTAATTTTATGACTATTAGAAACCGTTTGTTTGCTCACCATCTAATTTATCCCACACCTCCAAATGACAAGATAATCAACTTTGTTCACTTCATCTGTGAGTGCTCTTACTGTCTAGGCCATCTGTGCGTACATATGTGAACCCAACCCTTTTCATTTTATCAAAGCAGTTGTGTGTATGCGTGTGTGTGTTTGTTTGTCAAGGTCTCTAGCTTCAATGCAGTGTAGAATCTCAGTCCTTTTCAGATGCAAGCTGTTGTATAATTGTTGTATGGTTGCTGCAGAGAGAACTAGCAGTGAAGTAATATTCTCTGTACTTCTTCATCTGAAGTATCTCACTTGTTCTTTCTCTTTCACTTCAGTAAAAAAACCCCCAGTGATCACTGTCCAACCGGAGTCCATCACTGCCTTTTCTTCTGATGACATTACCCTCGACTGTGAGGCCACTGGGAACCCCCCTCCCACGTCAGTATCCAAAAAATTTAACATTATATTCCCGATCTAAACCACGGGCTACTTCATTTCTTCCTGTGTTTGTTTTATGAACATGGTCCTTTAGGAATTTGAGTGCGTCTGTCAGATGATTGACGCGATTAACGATTCAAGTAAATCGTTCAGTATATTTTGTATTTTAATTGGAAAAGATTAAAAGTCATTGAGGGTATTCAAGTGTATCTTTTTCAAAAGGATATGAATGGTTGGTTAGTTTTTTTATGTAACTTTATTTATATCGTTTATATTGTTTGGCCTTTATATATATTTGGCTTTTATACTACTCAATTAATGGTTAAAAATAATCAGTGGATTATTTGATTAGTCCATAGTGACTGTTGTAGTAGTTTGTCCTGAAACAGAAAAATGTTGTAAAAAAAAAAAATCTCTCTTTATGACCTTTCTCAGATTTCGATGGGTGAAAGATGGAGTGGAATTTGACCCGTCCGGTTTCTCTGCCACGTTGGTAGCCCCTGATTCTGGAAGCTTCTCAGCTAAAGACGGACCCATCCACCAATTTCAGGGCAATTACAGCTGTCTTGCCTCCAACGAGCTGGGCACGGCTGTGTCCAAAGAGGCTCAGATTATCACTGAAGGTGCGTCGCATGTGCTGATTGAGTCATGTTGGGTGTGTGAAACGAACACACTTGCAGGAATCAGCTTAGAGAGTAAAAAGAGTTTAATGAAAACAGATCAAGTTCTTGAGCAGCTAGAGCTCCAAACAAAAATGAGCTTCACAAAAACACAGATACAAGGTCCTTCACTCCAAGGGGAACCCAAGCTCAGCAGAGGGAAGGGGGACTAGGCTGCCTTGACAACTTTCAGGAAGCTTAGCCAGCCCACTTTCACCAGGGGCCAGTACCAATACTCCAGCCTAGTGGAGCTGCACAGTGTGGTGGAAAACCACCGCTCACGCCTGTAGGACAGAAGGGGAGACACAGAGAGAAGGTACACACCAAGCAACCGGTGAGCTGGGAAAGCTCTCCAACTGCCACTTGGAGAGTCAGCTGGACATTGACTGGAAAGTCTTTTGCGTGCAAGAGTCTAGAAACCTTTTCATGAACACAGGCATCAAGTTAGAGTTCACAATAAGCACACAAACCCAAGTCAGAGCTGAATGGATGCACTTGGTGACTATGCAATGATCCTCCAGATCGGTTGAGCTTTATACTAAAACACTTACCCAGGCAACCAATCACACGACGCAGACAATAAACTCATTAACAAGAATCACTTAAACCAAACTCAAGACAGGTGGTCCTGTCGTCAGGTACCTAGCAACCCTGCTAATGAGCTAACGAGGCTCAGCACTCTCACCTGGGTTGACTAGGTACCAGACAACCACACACACAACAACCAATTACGTCATCTAAACGTGCCCAAGGCTGTGTACACCCAATACTCAAGGGACGGGTTCCACTGGGGGTATGACTGAGGTGGACCAGACGTGACAGATTGCTTATGTGTATGACAACCTGTTACCTATGAAAAAGGCATAACATACACTACAGACCTGAAGCTTGGGCCCACATTTGGATTACAAAAACAAAGAAACGATAACGACCAACGACGATAACGACCAACGATGATCCAACGACTTTGTGTTGGATCATATAAAATGTTTCACTCAGTTCTTCAGCACGATTACTTCTGGTTTACGTATCGTTGGACAAAACGTGATTCTTCAACAGAATAATCATACCAAGCATTCTTCAAAATGTTTTTGAGAATTATGTCTTGGCCTCCTCAGTCTCCAGATCTTTCTCCCACTGAGCTGTATGGGACGAGCTGTCCCGAAAAGTTCAAATTGAGTGACCAGAAAATGAGAGAAAACTGTTTGCATGCTTGAAAAGGTGCTGGGAGGGTTTGGGCACAACTAATTAAAAAAAACTGCTGGAAAGGATGAGGTCAAGGAAAGGATGAGGTCAATCTGTGCTGCTGTGCTAAAGGCAAGGTTGGTTGTTTTGTTGAAACTCGTACATAAGCTTTTGCATTCATTAAACTGCACTTGCAGTGTATATTGTTACATTACACTTCAAAACCAGTCAGTTACATCTGTTTTCACCATTTCTAATGTTTTCTCGTAATAAAATTGAAAGAGCAGTGTATTGTCTTTTTTTATTATCTGAGAGTGGGCCCATCCTTCTGGCTTGTAATGTAGCCATAAACGGCAGGAGCAGTCATCTTAAAGCAAGCATATTTGAGATTGCTTCACAGCTTGACACATGTGTGAGGATTTAGGCATGTAGATGATGTAGTACCAGTTGGTGGCCATGAGTTACCTTTACTTGTTAGCCTTTTTGTAGCTCGTTACTTGTTAGCCTTTTTGTTACTTGTTAGCCTTTTGTAGTGCAAAACTTCAGACACGTCTTGGCTGCTTGACTACATGCAGGCTAAGGGGAATGTGGTTAACGTGCTGGAATGTTCTGTCCACATCTAATTTGCCTCAAAGCAAAGGCACCACTGTTTCTATGAAAGTCAAATATGGCAGAGAAAAATACACATCTCTTTAAAAGCAGGGTCTTAGGTGGAAATCTGCCTTTAATGATCACTATGTCTGCTTACGCAATACACAGGCCAGCGACAGCTGTAACGCACCGTTCTCTCTCCACTGTTCTCTCTCCACTGTTCTCTCTCCACTGTTCTCTCTCCACTGTTCTCTCTCCACCTGTTCCCTCTCTACCTGCTCCCTCTCTACCTGTTCCCTCTCCACCTGTTCCCTCTCTACCTGCTCCCTCTCTACCTGTTCCCTCTCCACCTGTTCCCTCTCTACCTGCTCCCTCTCTACCTGTTCCCTCTCCACCTGTTCCCTCTCTACCTGCTCCCT
>JBBIGA010055285.1:0-12702 GCA_037576975.1 Alestes dentex
CAGCATTCAGCACCACCAGTATACTGATCACCGCCTGATCATCTGGAATCATCTGCTCCTGTTTCTTCACCGGTTCATGCTGTGTTCTGCTTGAATGATTCATACGTAGGTCACTGTATGGCTTAACAAACTTTTCTCTAAAACTGGTCGGGTTCAGGGACTGGACTGGAAATGAGGCAACTTCGAAACTTAGGAGGCAAAATGTAAAGAAATGAGGGTTAAAAAAGCACCAGTACTTCAATATATCCAAACACATGGGGAGGAAATAACACTACAAGCCTCTGAAAGTCACAATTCCATCTGATTCAACAAGCTGCTCTGAACAGCAGCCAAACAAACAGGAGTGCCATAAAGCCCGACACACACACTTCACCGAGCTCCAACACACCACCAGCTCTTTCCCTCATTTCCAGGACCTCCTCAAGTGCTGGAAGACACCACTCTAGAGCGGCTGAAGTGTTGGGGGGTTGTTATGGAATAATAAAAGAAATTGACGACGGTGGTTACTCTGAAAGGCTGCGAGCAAGAAACGCCTGTAAATCACAGCCACGTTGCCGAGGTCGTCAGGGCCTCTCCGAAGTTTTATAGGGTCCCTGTGAGATACGAATCCCTATTTCAGAGCCAAGAGGAGGCAGTTTGGCCATCCAACTCCAGCTGATGGAATACATCTGCTCAGTCAATGTGAAGAAAACAGAATGGATGAAGATGGAAAACAGCACTCCGGTCCCTCAAAACAGGCTTCAAAAAAAATAAAATGAAATACATATCTGCACTGTCCTTTAAAAGTTTTCATAAATGAGCACATCTTCAATAACTGAATAACTTTAGACCTTCAGCCTGTAAATCTAAAGAAACAGCAAACAAAATGTTGCCACCTTAGGAGAAAAGCTGTCATTTCTGAGCATTGTTTTTGGCTCACTGGGTGTCTACCGGTACGAACAAGTTAAATTTAAGACTTTTAAGACCTTTTTAAAATCCCTTGAAGACCAAATCTGTGATGGAAATACCCACAATTACTGAAACTCTTTCTAAATAAACTGATGTCATGTGTTGGCAATGCACAGTATTGTATCTGGTGTTGTCTTTCCACATGGTAAAAGTCTGGAAACATGGTTTTGAACACTTCCTCAGCACCCAAATCTGCTTTGAGTGTTGGTGTAGAAACACAAATTGTTCATGCACAAAAGTACGTCCTTCCGTGAGCTTGGGTGAACAGTGAAGACTTCAGCGGTCACATTAAGTTTTGTTTCATGATCATCCTGTAAGGGGCCAGCCTGGGGCTGTTGGCCACTCCGACCAGCAGGGGGAGACCACTGCCGTGTCGGGTAAAAGAAGAAGACGAAGGCCGCCACACTCTCGCGTGGGGCGGCCCTTTATAATCGGCTTCCGTACCCAGGCTCATCGCTGGGTCTTTGTTTTCACAGGCACCGACTCCAGCCGGTAAATTCTCGGTATTGTGTGAGTTCTCAAGAGATTTAGCATTCATCTCCAGCTTTTCCCTTAGGCACACTTTCCAAAACGCACTTAGCACATGTTCACTCACCACACACTCCTGTCCCTTTCCTTCATCTCTCCAAACTGCTGTTATGTTTGAGGGTGTTTTTAGTTTCTCCCGTGAGTGAAGTGTCCAGTTTCCCCCCTGGCAGTTTCAGTTTGTAAGTCAATCATTACTGCCTCGGAGGCTGAGGGAGTAACCGCCGTGGTCTAACGTTCCGGCCGCCGCGGGCTCCAACCCCGCTCGCTGCGACTCTAAGCCTTCTCTCGAGCAAACGCAGCAGCCTCCCGTCATTCACCGGGGTATCAAGTCCCCTGCCCAGCGAGTTAGACTTGAATCAAATTCAGGGTTTGATGCACCGCGGAAATGAACCGCGCCCGCGGTGAATCGGGGGTTCATTCTGCTCTGTGTTTGGGGCCAATATTAAAGTCAGTGCCTCCTCATTACACATACGTCGTGCAGAATTAGAATTATGACTGTTGTTTAAAAGTTAAAAATAACTGCATTTTTATTTCTGAACATAAAAATGGAAAAACACAGGTTTTGTGAAACCCAATGATGTGAGTGTGGGGTGGGTGGAAGGGGTGTGTGTGAGGGTGCTGATCTGAAGCAGTGTTTCAGAGTCACAGTAAATAAAGGTCCTTCTGTTTACATTGCTGTGCTAATATGGCACAATGCACATCCCTCTTGCACATTGTAAATCTGCCAGATTGTTGCTTCACTTTCCACCTAAAATACTCTAATTTAGCTTTCATATGTTACCTTTAACTTGTGTTCCTTGTTTAAGTTGTTTTACTCTTATTTTTAGATTTATTTTTAAATTTGTACATATTTTATAATGTAGCACAGTCATAAAAGGAGCGGTTCAGGAGACATTGACTGCATGTTGTACTTGTATAACTACGCATGTGACATTGAATCTTGAAATACATCAATTCTGCGTGGAACTCACCTGTGATTGTAAAAATTTGTGCATAGTTCAATTTTGTTCTCATACTAATGTAGTTCAATTTTTTTGCTTTTTGAAGATTTCCAAAAGCTTTAATATCTATGCTTGTGAGTTATTATACAAAAGTCATTTATATCAGATTTTCTGATTTGTTTTTTGGAGGGGGAGTGGGGTCAGGCGTCTCCCTTTAGTTGGTTACATTATAAAATATTGTTTCTCTTATTGGCTAGGCTGTGCTAAAACACACAGTATGCATTGTTTGAAGCTTTAAATATTAGAAAAGAACAAGAAATGCATAAATGGGGAATAATACCCTGAGGGATCTAAGGGTTTACCACTAGCTAAATGGTAATTCAAGCCATTTGTCATTAAACCTGCCTTTTTTCAATTATACTAAACTTGCAAGCCAAATTCTTATTTTAACAACACAAAGAATACTGGAAGCAATCATCCTTTTTTGTTTTTCTTTGGTCTGTAACTTTAGAGAAATTCTCATGGTGACATCATAAAAATATGCAATCTAAATTTGAGATTAAGGCCTTTTATCAATAAAAATGTATTTAAGACATTTTCAAGACGCCACCCTGGTTCATTTGTTGTGAAAGTCGGACACAATGCACAAAACTGTTGTGAAGGACAGTGATATGCATGCAGGTATCAAAACACCCATTGAACAAACTGGTGGACAAGTGGTATCCAACTCCTCTCAGAGAGAGAACGGCTGCCAGGTGTGTGTTTAGAGTGTAAAACTCATCTCAGCTCACAGTACTGAGATCTGATGTTTACTATCTGACCTTCAGTATATATTTCATTCCCTGGTATTTCTCATAAAGCCCAGCTGACTCACACTCCACAGGCCAGAAACGCAATCACGCATCCAGCAGCCGAACAGAACCTTAATATACGCGTCACCTCTTCTCACTCAAGCTCTGACACTACAAACAGTAATACAGGCTTGTGCAAAAGTCGGGGCTCCCCTGATCATGTGGCACATTTCTGTTGAAGTCTAAATAAGTTTGAAACCCACCTGATTACACATCTTTGGGGGGAAAAAAAATATAAATATAAAACATATAAAAAATGTAGCCTGTGTCATATTGTGGAACATTTTAAATTTGATATTTCTTTTCCAGTATGTTAAAGCCAGAAAATAAAATAGAAACTGTGCACTAAAATGAGCAGAAAAGTGTGTTGCCGATATTATTTCTTACTCAAAATCAACAAAACATGATTAATGAGGTTCAGACATTTGCATATGATTCAGATTCAGATTCAGATTCAGATTTATATATATCTTTGTGAATGAATCACATTAAATCTAATCAATCTAGTCAATAAAAGGAATTTCCCATTAGAGGTAAGCACTCTGATTGTAAGATTTTTTTGGAATTTTATGTAATATCTTCAAGCAAATAATATTAATGTAATAATACTAAAAACAAACAAAACTAGCCTCTAATTTAATTTACATTTGCAAGATAAAATGCAAAGGTCAACAGTCCTCTACAATTAGGTGGTATAAACCTAGACTGATTAGATTAAAGATGCCTTTTTTTAAAAGCTTATGTTAAGTCATTTTAATGGTGTTCTCTGCATAATCTCTTAAAAACCAAGCAAAATAGCTTCTAATGTGATGACGATTCACTAGTAATAATGCTTAAAATTAACTATCATCCACAAATAGGCAGCATAAACTAAAAATGTACCACACTGAGTCGCACGGGATGCATAAAACACTCACCGCTCCAGTCGTTCATCAGGACCATGCCAAAAATGTGCTCGTGGGCTTTCTCTATGGGGATTGGCTCTCCCAGTTTGTTCCCAGCACCCACAAAGAATGCCTGTAACATACACACACACACACACACACACACACACACACACACACACACACACACTCATATATGACTGTGTATATTCTATAGAGATTTTTTTATGAAGCTTTTAGAGAATGAAGAAACAGGGGGATTTAACAACAAAATGAAATCAATAAATGAAGATAATAAAGATGTGCTATAATTGGTGGAAATGTGTTGTTTTGATGATCCATGAAGTTGGAGGGGAATTCTGAGAATTTAGGGGTGTTCTTGAGCTAGAGAGCCCCCTTTTTAAGAAACAAGGACTGAGAAACAGGGATAAGATGGGGTGGTGGTGGTCCCTCTACCAAACTTCAGTATAAATATGTTCTTATGATGTTTAAAACTTCAGGGAGTTCTGAAAACCGTTGTGGTTCTGGGGTGGCTTCTTCTTGAGCTGGAAGGCCAAAAAAAAAAGCTCCAACCCCCACCCAGCGTCCCTAAAGAATAGAGACAGGGCTGAGAGAGAGGCCTGAGGAAAAGGGAGGAGATGGGGTGGTGGTGGTCCCAACTTCACTATTATAACTGCTCTAAACATGTTCTTATAACACATGAATTTGATGGTTTCTATGGTGGTTCTTCTTGAGCTAGAAGGCCAAATATCCTCCAACCCCATGCCCGACCCCCCCGGAGGGAGATGATGATGTCATGGTCCTTCATAATTTCCATGTGATGTTTTATCATGAAAACTAAGTTGTAAAGTACACCCAGGTACCCAAACTTAAGGGTGGCACCAAGGCCCAAACATCTGAAGATGAAGTGTCCTCACCATTTCCAGCTCGATATCCAGCTGCTTCGTAGCCCCAAACACAGGTGGCCTGGCTGAGAAACAAAGGGGGTAAAAATAAATGTACAGTGGGGTTTGACAGGCATCTCTGACGTCCAGTCCGGCACGCTTCAGCAGGCAACACTTCCACACCACATTAACATTCAGCTTCCTAACTCGCCGCTTGTTTCGCTCAACTAAAGTGTCAAGCTGCAGAGACGATGGGCGCCAGTTGACAGTGGAGCCCAGCTGATCAAAGGCAAATATTTGGGGAAGTAATGAGAGACCTAACCTTGGAGCAACTTATTGCAAACCACTCGAGCAAAGTTCCTCCTGAGTTTGGCTGTGAGTCAGTGGCCGGCAGCTAGAGGGCGGCTGTGCTGCAGTTATTGCAACGAGGGTCTATTAAAATTGGCTGCTGCTGAAACGTGCTGTGTCATGATCTTCTACAACAAGGGTACAAGTCTTGAGCCACCCCTCATGTCTCCATATGAGGCCAGACTTTCTTGTATTTTTACTGTAGTCTTGAGGCACAGTTCTCCAGGCTTCCTGAAGGACTTTCAAAAACTCTTATTTTCAGTCCAGTCCCTGAACCTGACCAGTTTCAGAGGAATGTTTTTACCTGTTAAGCCACAAAGTGACCTACTTATGAATCATTTAAGCAGAACAAAGACCATCTAACTTAAGGCCTGAGCCAAACATAAGACAACGTGACTCATATTAAATAATAAAGGAATCAGGGGTGGCTCAAGACTTGTGCACAGTACTGTAGGTGCATAGCTACAACATCATGCCCCTCTATGCCATTAATCTCAGCCCAGTTTATGACCACAGAACCGTACTTTTGGGTGGTAGAGCATCCTCAGAAGTGCAGTGACACTGACATAGGTGTTTCAGGTGGTTTTTAGGTTTTTATTAGGTTTTTACACAGGTCAGTATCACCCAAAAATATTCAAACGGCTTTCCACGTGTCTTTCTTAGAGATATCGGCTGCGGTTGCGTCATCATTGCGTCATCACTGTTTCGGTCGCGTAAAAAAAAAAATTCGGCAGAAACCGAGAATGCATTTTTTGCCATTTTCGGTGGCCGAACTTTCGGTGCATCCCTACTAGCAATACATGTGCATCAACAGATGGGCTACAGACTGTAACTGTACACTAGCAAGGTGGAGACACAACAGAGTGTGGTGGTGGGCCATATGGGGGTGGGGGGTGTTACCTGGGTCTGGCCTCATCTGGCCCTGAGGTCTTCTTATAGATGTTCCTGATACTATCACAGATGAAGCTCGGCCATGATAGCCCACTGGGAGCCTCAACCTAGAGACCAAAGAACAACACTCCATCACTCTTCCTTTTACGCGCAGGCAATTCATTCATGTATGTACTCATTAGAGTACTAGAACAAAAAAAAACTGTCAACCCCTGACTGTCATTTCACAAATATAATATTAAGCTTTATATTCATCAATACGCAGCTCTAGGACAATCTCATACACACTTTTAAATATCTGCACTTCCATCTGCACTTGTAATATTACTTTATCAATATTCTACATATTCATTTTTAACTTTTTTTTCCTACTGTTTTTAGGCTTAATATTTTTGTTCTCTTCTTATAAAGAACATTGAATGACCTTTGTGTATGATAATGGACTACAGAAATAAACTTGATTTGACTTACATACACACACCCACACCCACACCCACACCCACACACACACACACACACACACACACACACACACACACACCCCTAGCTCCTCTAAACACCACTGACACTCAGCGTGGCCAAACGAAAGCCACCTTTAAACCCCTGTTTGGCAAGATGAACAGCTCTTCTTCCCTAAAAGAGAGTGACACAAATTCAGAAGCAGAGTGGAGGCAGATTTGGTGACCCCCTGAGGCACCGCAGTCGGGGCCGAAGCCCGTGAAAGTGGGTTTGGAACGAATTCTGCAGCTTCTCTACCTGTCCCCCTCCATCGGCTCCCAGGCAAATAACTCCCCTTCTCAGAAATGAGCTTCTGAGGCCTGTGAGTGAGGCTGGAGGAAAATTATGCAGTATTTCTGGGCACAATTCATCGCAGGGTGTCAGCCTTTTCTTTTTTTTCCCTCTGCAGCAGGTAGAAAAGTACGGGAGTGAATTATTTCGATAGAGGGCTGTGTCGGGGATGAATAAGGGCGGCGTTTGTGGGAATAGCTGCAGGGACTTCCCAGGGTAATGAAAACTGCATATTTCTATCTTGTGCGCACACACACACACACACACACACACACACACACACACACACACACACACACATACACTTACACACACATTTAGCCTATAAACTTGTACCTCATTGTTTAGGATTCCAGATTAGGCTCTACAAAAACACCCACCTCATAATAACATACTTTTAATTACTTTTATCTTTAGTTTATATTATCTTTAATAGCTTGGATTGTATTATTTTTATCACACATTCATACACATCACACATTTACCAAACAAGGCTTTTTTTTTAACAAACCAACATCACTATCATTAGCATGTAACCGTGACTATTGTTTACGTCTACACTTACGTAGCAGCTAATTTCTTGCTAATGCTAAAGGATCAACCTTAAAGCTCCAAAGGACATGGTATGAAAAGGTATGAGGAAAACATGTGTTTTCCATCATTAAACGGAACAAATATTATTTGTATTAAAATGTATTTAATATTAACAGTAGAAAAGTTTTAAGATTGTAACAAAAAACTATAATAAAAATGTTAATGCATTATATTTTGACTAGGTCTGGTTTAGACTACTGTGAATGGGCGCCGGAACCATTCTAGAACTTTTCAAAATAATTTGTTTCGTCCCCACCACGTTTTTCCTCCTGGACTACAGCTGAGACGTACAGCGCTGTATGCACCAACCCCCCCCCCCCCACGGGCACCCCTCCCCATTAAGACTGTGCCGAATAAGCTCCAGACTAGGAAACTGGCTGGTCATTTTGGTTTGTGTGTGATTTGAAGGTCGTGCCCTAAGGCATTTCGAATGTGCAGGTTGACCTCTGACCAATTGCGGCAGTGAGTTTTGGTAAGTCTGAAGTCATTTGGTGGCCATTAGCTTGTCCTGCATGACCACACGCCACAATCACTCAGATCAGATAAAGACAGCCAGTCACCACACAATGGATACACACACTTACACACACTTACACAGCAGTGGAAAAAACAGCAGCTACATAAATATACTCTGTGTTTTATAACTTATAAGTCTTGTTAGAGACAAATTCATACTGAATTAAAATAACATCAATTATTGCTGTCACACTATAAAACAAACTACACATTGCAGATTCACACTGGATTAAAATCCCCCCACAATTATTACAGTGAAAACTACACACTGCAGATTCATACTGGATTTAAATCACTCCACTTTTATTACTGTAAAACTACACTTTGCAGATTCATACTGGACTAAATTAACTCCACAGTTATTACTGTAAAATCTATACACTGCAGATTCATACTGGCTTAAAATCACTCCACTATTATTACTGTAAAATCTACACACTGCAGATTCATACTGGATTAAAATCACTCCACTATTACTGTAAAAACTACACACTGCAGATTCATACTGGATTAAAATCACTCCATTATTATTACTGTAAAATCTACACACTGCAGATTCATACTGGATTAAAATCATTCCACTCTTGTTACTGTAAAAACTACATACTGCAGATTCATACTGGATTAAAATCACTCCACTATTATTTTTGTAAAAATTACACACTGCAGATTCATACTGGATTAAAATCACTCTATTATTACTGTAAAAACTACACACTGCAGATTCATACTGGATTCAAATGACACCACAGTTATTATTGGAAAACTCCACACTGCAGATTCACACTGGATTAAAATCACTCTACATTTATTACTGTAAAATCTACACACTGCAGATTCATACTGGATTAAAATCACTCCACTATTACTACTGTAAAACTACACACTGCAGATTCATACTGGATTAAAATCACTATTATTACTGTAAAAACTACACACTGCAGATTCATACTGAATTAAAATGACACCACAGTTATTACTGTAAAACTACACACTGCAGATTCACACTGGATTAAAATCACTCGACTATTATTACTGTAAAACTACACACTGCATATTAATACTGGATTAAAATCAGTCCACCACTCCACTATTATTACTGTAAAAACTACACACTGCTGATTGATACTGGATTAAAATCACTATTATTACTGTAATAACTACACACTGCAGATTCATACTGGATTAAAATCACTCCATAATTATTACTGTAAAACTACACACTGCAGATTCATACTGGATTAAAATCACTCCACAATTTTACTGTAAAAACTACACACTGCAGATTCATACTGGATTAAAATCACAACACAATTACTACCATATAACTACACGCTGCAGATTCATACTGGATTAAAATCACAACACAATTATTACTGTAAAACTACACACTGCAGATTCATACCAGATTAAAATCACTCCACATTTATAATACAAACTACACACTGCAGATTCATACTGGATTAAAATTACTCCACAGTTATTACTGACTGCAGTAATGTAGGCCACAGAAAGCCAGAAACACAGTTGCATCTCTTTTTCTCGCTCTCTCTCTGTCTGTCTCGTTTTCTTTCCTAATAGAGTCGTAGAGACTGACCAGACAGGGCCTGGGGTAATGCTCAGCGATTGGTCCGTGGCTAGAAGAAAAGGTAAACATGATGAGCGAGGGAGGAAAAGCCACTCATAATATTTTGATAGAGCTTCTGGACGTTCACACTTCACTGCACACATTCCTCCACTGCGTCCTGAGGACCCGGAGCGGCAGGGCTGTGTGTGTGTGTGTTTGTGTGTGTTGGTCTAAGTGTAAATCTGACATAGCACACTTTGATCTTTTGTATGAGTAAGCAGTGCGCTCTTGAAAATCACACCAGATTAACACAAGCTAATGTTACCACTGACTGTGGGTCCTCTAGAAGGATGGGATTATATGGAGACATGGAATAATTACTGGAATTTTGGGTTCCTTAAGTAAAAGTGAGGAACCATGGAGTCCTCGTAAAAGCTGGGAGAGATCTCAGTGGTTCTTCTTCAGGCATTTCTCCTTTTCAGTGTAGGTTCCTCTCTCGTTCTTCTGGCTGATGGACAACTATAGTCAGGTTTGGCCTCTCAAGGGGACGGGATTAAGTAAAGTGTAAAGTACACTCACCATTATGTGTGAACACACCACCGCACACAGTGTGAGCAGGGTGTGGGGACAGAACCTTTTTCAAGGGTACCTCAGAGGTGCTGCTAGTTGTCCTGGGATTCAAGCCCACAACCTGCCGATCACAGAGAAAACTCCCTTATCACTAGGCCACCAGATTTCAGAAAATTACTGGAATTTGCCATTCCTTAACCCTTAGAACTTAGAATGTATTAGTAAAATCTGATTTCGACAAATAAAACCGGTGTAAAAAGGTCTAAAACCAGTGTTTGCCCTCCTACACACTTGCCATTTGACACCTTGAGCATCAACAAAAACCTTCCATATAAGGAGTTGTTTTGCTGTATGATGACAATTTACCATTGGTTGCGCTTTCAGCATGGATCCATGTCACTTGTGTTCTATGGGTTAAGTAAAAGTGGGGTACCAGGGAGGCCTCATAAAAGCTATATGTCTTTTTCTGAGGTCTTGGTGGTTCTTCACCAGGAATCGGTCAAGGTTCTTCTATGGTCAGGGTAGGCTCCTCAATGTGTCCAGACAATAGAAAACATTTTTTATTTGGAGACTCTGACTATAGTTGTCCTTACATTTACAGCATTTATCAGATGCTTTTCTCCAAAGCAACTTCCATACCCTAACTACAGGGGACAGTCTCCCTGGAGCAACTTGGGGTTAAGGAACTTGCTCAGGAACCCAGTGGCGGTGTGCTGAAGGTAGGATTCGAACCCATGACCTCTTGGTCCAGAGGCAAGTATCCTACCCACATTCCGCCACCACCATCCTTCAGCCAGAAGAACCAGAGATCAACCTATACTGGAAAAGAGCCACTGAGACCTCACAAAGACCTATGGCTTTTACCAGGACAATTATAGTCAGTGAATAGTCAGAGAAAAAAATAGTGAATGATGATCACCACTGATGACCTGATGTCCCACTTTTGCTGAACTCAGCCTGGGCCAGAATTGGAAGGGGTAATCTCCTTGTTGGAAACAAGGCCAATCAGGGGTTCCACCAGTGCTGCAACTAAAGAAGCAAACTTCAGATATGGAACATGCTTTCAATCTACAGTTCAATCCCGTTGTCATGCTGATCGAGTTTCTCTCGTGTCCACGTCTCTGTGGACGCATCTGCCAGCACTCATAAGCATCATGAGTGTCCTCAGAGGCCAAGGTGAACTTCAGAGCAGAGGATGAAGCACCAAATGTCATTCAGTGACACACATGGCCTGAGAGGGGAACCATGGGGGGTGGACTATAGTTTTCATATGGCTAGAAGAACCAGAGATGAACCGACCTCCAAAGAGCATGAAGAAGAACCACTAATACCGCTTTTTCAACAGAGAATGGATTCTTGAACTGGTTCCATTCAGGCTTTAAACATTGTACTCTTTGGTCAAAATTCTCCAAACGGTTCAAAATTTGGCATGCAAAACAGAATGAAACCAATTCCCCATTGATGGCTAAGGGGAACAGATTCTTGAACTGGTTCCATTCAGGAGAACCAGAGACTAATCAACACCCAAATAACATGAAGAAGAACCACCAATGCCCCTTTTCCACCAACAGAAAATTGGTTCTTGAACTGGTTCCATTCAGGATTCTTTGAACCATAATGGTATCTCATGAACCTGTTCACATTTCCTCATGCGGTACAAAATGGGAACCAACTTTTCAGCCTTCAAACCAATTTACTTTTCTAAATGAAATGCTCCAAATGGTTCAAAATGTTGTGGCCTGACCAGAATGGAACCTGTTCCCCATTGGTGGGGTATGAGAGGAACCAAGACTTCTTAAAAACATGAGAAAGAATCACTGAGAAGAACCAGAATAGAGTTCCTGCTATTTGTTTCAGTTTATGAAAACTGACAACTGAGAAAAGAATATCATATCAGTCAGTAAATCTCTGTCTAAAACTAATGGAATCTATTCAATTTTTGAAATTTGAAAATCTCTTAATATCTTCACCCACTGGAAATTTAGCTCCTGGGATATCTGGCATTTGTGACAAAATCTTTATCTCCATCATATAAGTTAAATATAGAGGAGACACGGTCTCTGAAGTCCCTCATTAGATCAGAACATCATCCCTCCGTTCCAGACGAAGAGACCGCCCATCAGGTCTCGGCTACCTTTGTTCCAAAATGTACCAAATGTTCCAAGTTTCAGAAATAATGCAAAGTTCAGGAGCTCCTGCATCATCCTCAGAGTGGTTAAAGGATGAGAGGGGGTGAATGGGAGGAGAGGTGAGAGAGAGAGAGAGAGAGAGAGAGAGAGAGAGAGAGAGAGAGAGAGAGAGAGAAAGAGAGAGCGAGAGAGAGAGAAAGAGAGAGAGAGAGAGAGAGAGAGAGAAAGAGAGAGAGAGAGAGAGAGAGAGAGAGAGAGAGAG
>JBBIGA010055295.1:0-12701 GCA_037576975.1 Alestes dentex
TTCCGCTCAGAGCTTTGTTTTCTCCCCACGATCCAAAGACCTTCTTTCCATGTACACAGTGGTACCTTGACTTATGACTGTCCCAACTTAAGTTTTTATGAGAGACGATTCGTCTCTCTCTCGATTTTTTTTGTTTTGAGTTGAGGGATAAAATTTGGGTTACGAGCATTTGTGCTTGCAGTTTTATAATTTTTTTGCAAAAGTTTGTTTATCATGGGTTTCAATATGCCAAAAGTGGCCATGAACAAGCTCAATGTATAGTAAAAACGAACAAGGCCAAAGGGTTAAGAACATATAAACAAAATGTGTTTTTTTGGAGGTCCAGAACAGATTAATGACATTTCAGTTCATTTCATTTGGGAAAATTGATTTGAAAAGTAATTTGATTTACGAGCTCCGTAACGGACTGAATTAAACTCGTAAGTAAAGGCACCACTGTATTGTGAATAATATGCTGTTAAAATATATGGCATGTGGACAACCGAACAAGTGATCTTGACTGTTTTGAAAACTTCTGGGATCTTTTCAACTAATGCAGTGTGCATGTCAATTATTTTTGAAACATTTAAATGTATTAATTTTGTATCGCATGTTTCTTTTTTGGTGGTGCTGATTTTATCAGAACACACTTTATAAAAAACATTTTTTATTTTCTTTTTATTATGTTTTATTGTTTGCTTAACTAAGTTTACAGAAAAAAATGAAAATGATTGACAAAAAAAAAAACAAACCCTGTAACCAAAAAATAAAAAAACTCAAAACCTTTCAAGTTCTCATTTCATCTTCATCGTGGCATAGATTAAAGAACTTTTTCACATAGACTGCAGGTTGCCTGGTTGATCAAAGGTGTGAATGAAGTGGGTAGGTAATGGAAATTATTTTTTTATTTTGCCACTAAATTTAACTGAAAATTTTACTGTTGGAACTATTTTTGTTCAGATCAAGATCAAAAACCTAAAATGCCTGTGGCTGGTGTGTTATTTTACATTGATAGATATTTAAAGTGATTATGTGATTAATAGATTTTACAACTGAGCAACAAAACACTCAGGAGTCAAACTAAGCTTTTTGTCATCTTAAAGTGATCTTCACAAAACATGTTTGTGGAAGTGTACTGTGGCACAAAGTATGAGATTTCTGAGAGTTGATTAATCAGGCTGAAAAATGTTAGTGGTCACTCAACAGAAATCACTCCGAGAGGAAGGTGTGTAAAGTGTCACAAAGCAGCCCAGTGAAACTTCTAAATGCCTTTCTCACATTGGCTGATGTTAATAAGATATAGACATAAAATGCAATTCAATTTAATTGAATACTATTCAAAAAACTTTGTCCCTGAGGGGCAATTTAAAAGGCATAGTGGAGCAGCGCACACATAACAGTTGTAACATTTGACACAACAAATGACCCACAATAAAAGACTATTATTTTTTTTAACAGGGAACAAGCGGTGATCAACAAGGAATAAGATAGTGACTTGTACATGGTGCAACCGGATTGAGATTAAATATCTGTATATGTTTGTTTACGGCATTTAGCAGATGCTCTTATCCAGAGCGATGTACATCAGTGCTTTAGTAGTCCACAACTGGTTAGTCACCAAGATGCTCCTTAAAGAGGTGGGACTTCAGATGACGCTTGAAGTCAGTGAAGGACTCCGCAGATCTGATTTTAAGAGGGAGTTTGTTTCACCACTGGGGGCCCAAGACTGAAAAGAGTCTAGATGCATGTCCTCTTGCGGTTTTGAACTTAATGCTAGTGGCCACAGGGAGCAAGTGAAGGTTCTGTAGTAGAGGTGTGGTGTGTAAGAATTTAGGAAGAATGAAGACACTGCTTTTCTGGATGCTCTCAATGGATCCGCAGTAGAAGGTGGTGAGGATAGGAGGGGGAAGCGGGCCTTAGAAAGTGGAGGCGCTGCTGGGCTTTCCTGGTGATGGTGGTGGTGTTGTCCGTCACCTGCACACCCAAGAACTTCACACTGCTGACTTTCTTCACAGCTGAGTTGTTGATGTGAAGTGGGGTGTATGGGGCGGAGTTCCTCCTGAAGTCCATGACCATGTCCATTGTCTTGTCGACGTTCAGGGACAGGTTGTTGTCTCGACACCAGACCACCAGCTGTCTGACCTCCTCTCTGTACGCGGACTCATCGTTGTTGCTTATGAGCCCCACCACTGTTGTGTCATGTGCAAACTTAACAATGTGGTTTGTGCTGAACTGGACCGCACAGTCGTGCATCAGCAGGGTGAACAGTAGCGGACTGAGCACGCATCCTTGTGGCGATACAGTGCTCAGACTGATGGTCCTGGAGAAGTTGGTTCCAATACTAACAAACTGAGGCCTGTTAGTCAGGAAGTCTAGGACCCAGTTGCAGAATGAAGTGTCTAGTTTTCCTTCCAGTTTTTGTGGTGGAAAATGGTATTAAATAGCTGTTCTCTTAGCGGTAACACTAATAATATTATTGGCTTATTTCACCGGCATTCATAAATGTAACGAGACTAACTAGCACAGACATAAAACAATTGTTTTATTGGTGTGTTATCACCATAACTTTGCAAACAGCTAGTTTATTAACCACCACTAACTGTGTACACAAAGAACCGGTTTCCCGTACAGGGATTCAGCCTAGTCATAGACTAATTGTCATTTTAAACCTGGACTTAAGTGGCTTTCTCACACATGGACTAAAATAGTCTCAGACTTGCACTAGTCTTGATTTAAACAATCAGATTTTTAGAAGTAGGATTAGATCTAATCCAGATCTAAATTAAATGAATAAAACCTGGTCCGTGGCAGGTTTCTACTTCCACAGCAGCAGAAAATTGATTAACTTGACGATTTCAACAATGATCACAGACCACCACCAAGACCAGAGAGAAGGTTGCTTAAAACCTGTTTGCTTTCACCCCGTTTTGGCAGCCATTTTGTATTCAGCCTTATACATTTATAAAGCTCACAGTTCGGTCAAATAATGTTATTTCTGTTTGTAATTGGACTCATTTCAAAGCTAAGACTCTGAAGTTTCATGTGCCACAAAATAAAAATATGTAAAGTTATTGCAAACAGAAATACAGTATGGAAAACCGGAGATTATGAATTCATGCGAAAAAAAAAATTCGGAAATTTTCCCAGTCCAAAAGCACGCCAAGCAGACACTGGAAGTCCATAGCCACAAGCCTTCTGCACTTATATTCAAAATTTCAGCTCAAAAGAATAAAAGATGAGTTTATAATACGTGTTTTTGTGCAAGTAGTGCCACCCGAGCCGCCATCTTGAATCCAGACATCCTTATTTTCAAAAGAGAATTATAATAGTCACAGATGAATCACATATTCGGCTGACCAGTATAAACCACTTCTTTGCCTCTCACTCCTCGGACAGGCTCACTCTGGCCAGGATATTGGGAGGTTTTTAGCCTCCACGGCTAAGTCCAGCCTACCAGAGCAAACGTCCAATCCCAGGCTTTCATTTAGAATATGTAAATTGCCCCGTTGATGTGAGTGGAGGGGGGGGGGGTTGCATAAACCCATGTATCTCGAGAATGGTTCAATCAAATTGAGAATCAAAATGAGCCTCTTGACTGTTCCCTGTGCCCCCCAAGTCTTTGGTCAAAATCAGGTAATTTAATTATGTTGGATGGGATAGCACATGCTCAATGAGACCTATCAAATGAGTCTTGATTCTTCACCTGAACTGTCCAAATGGTCATCATCTGGAATACCTTCCGGGGGTTGCTGGCTTTCAATAATCCCAGCCACCAACTCCTTTGTGTCTGGAAATGGAAACATTTATAATTGACTGATTTGTAAGATAGGGGCAAAAATATATCTTACCTAAACTTGTTGGAGTTGAATTCATTCAATATGGAAATCCATGCTTTCTTCTTCTTGTTTTCTGTACCTGAATCATGCTGTGTGTTTTCAATTACACGGTAGTTTGATACAATTCCAGAACAGGTCTTTATAGCAACCTCACCTTAGCCACATGTGCATGCCATTAATTTAATCGGGTTTCCAAAAAATGATCTCTCTTGTACTTGATTACCTTAATCTGAGACTCTGCAGTACTCCATCAAGGTGTGTCAGGAACTAAGCAAGAGGCTATATGCCTCCATTATGTAGACATAAAATAATCTCATGGGGTTACTATTTTTGCGAATTCATTACACAGGCACAGGGACCAAAGAGAAACGTTTGATTGATTAAAAAGTTGGTTGAACCAGCCCAGTGTCAACTGGGCCGCTGATCTACGAGTTTCATGGGCCGGTCAGACCAATAAATAAATTAATGATCTGTGTTGGCACAAATAGCGCGTCGGCCCGATTCCCGATACGCCAGATGGTCAGTCGGACCCTGAATGTCTGTCAAGGGATGCTGCGGGATTCCGCGGCGGCCCAAAATTACCATCGGCCCACCAGTATGCCCAGTGGCCAGTCCAGCACTGGGAGAACCAGTCCCATTATGTTCAGTGCAGGCTCTTACTGTTGGACATATGGAAAACTGCTTTAAATTTGTAGTTCAGAAAGATAAATATGAATATATTGTAACCAAATGCTTGATTATTTGGTATGTTACTCATGGGTATAATTTATCTTATTATTTGGTCTGAAAATGTTCCTTAGTAGTAAAATAAAGTTCATGAATTGCATTTCACAGACTGTCTTGTTTTTTATTAGGGATAAGTGAAAGGGTTGAATGTGAAACGTAGAAACTGGCTTGATGCCAGCATGGCAAAGTTCGATGTGTCGTTACAGTGACTGGCCATAGATGTTGCATCTTCTGGTGTTGCATCTGTTCCCGTTTAGCCTATTTCCCCCTTTTTATTGTTTACCAGTACAGTCACTGCCTATAGCACAGGGGCAGTGTTTACCCCATAGGCCTACATGCATGCCATAGACAGAGAAGAAATAGTGTTGCATGTGTGTAGCTGGTGTGTAACAGGGAGACTGGTGTCCCTTAAAGCCGTGAGTGTAGAACGGGTAAATGGGTAAATGCAGATTCAATGAGAGGTACCGTGGCTGGTTAAAAATATGTATTTTATTAGATATGTTGCGCCAATAAATACAGTTTGTGCCTTGTTGAAATCAACGAATTATTAGGCTAGTGTGATTTTTGCCGCCGTGATGGTCTTAATTTGTCTTATTGGGGTTCTTGAAAGGGTCAAAAATACCCCTATGCATATACCCTGTGTTGGTGTGTGTGGTGTTGCTATCATTGAGGGGAAAACTACACATAAACAGCCTGTTTGTCCATTATTTGAGCCAAATGGTAAAAGGTTTTGGTTAATTAGTGACCCCTGATGTGTCCAAGCACCAGAAGATCCTCAGTCAAACCATATTCTTCTAATATTTGGAAAAAATACAAGAAAATGCAAAGAGAGCAGTAAAAGTATCAGATTCGTTCTGTTTGTAAAAGTAGTTGATATTGTGTGAGCTGGTGAGGAGAACACAGGTTCGGTTCCAGATTCCTCCTTGGTTCCTCCAGCCATTGTATGTATTGTGAAACTCCATCAGCAGCTGTTTACTGTAGAATGATATTCGTATTTATTCATTTTTAGTTTTACTGAGTATGCTTAGTAATATTACTGTGGGGAAAAAACGCCAAAATGAACACCATATAAATCAATAATGTAAAAGGGTTTTTAATAGTGTGTTTGCAGGTGCCTAAGACTTTTACACAGCACTGTATATAGTCTTTTGCTGACCAGATGATGATATGACTACAGTACTGTTGTATTTTATAATTAGTATGCATGTAATTGTTATGGTTAGTGTGAACCAAAACTGAAAAGGTTTAAATTATCCTGACAGATTAGGGGTGAATTATAGATAGCCTGCTCTTTGTGTCAGATTTGCAAATTTATATCAGGTGTTGCTGGAAAATATGCAGACAGAAACTGAAAAGGTGTAAATGATCGTACCAGGTTAGGTGTGAATGATGGATAGCCAGCTCTTTGTGTAGAAAGATTTTAATTAATTTAGGGGCGGAGCAGGCAGACAATGACAGGGGGAGGGGGAATCTATATCTAATCAATATGCATGTGAAAGAGCTACTGGCTTCAGAGAAAACGTAGGTAGTCTGACTTTTTCACAATCTGTATTGAAACTACATAACTAGGGCTGCAACTATCGAATATTTTGGAATCAAGTATTATTGTAAGAAAGCCTCCTGTCACTTTAAGAGAGCGCCCGTGCGAATGAATGAATGAGTGAAAGCCGCAGTGTGGAGGAGGCAGAGAGAGAGAACTGAGAAGTAGCGTATTCTGAACTTTATACTGAATATAGGGTATAATTTAGTGCTCAGTATTATGCCTGATGATTGTGAGTAACGATTTGCCTTATACGTGTTTAATTAAATGACGTTACTTTAGCTCGTACTGTTAATAACGGCACTGGGATTGTTTAGTTCAGAAATATAGTTAACCACGCACATTGTGTACTAGTGACTTGAGTAGCTTATCTCTGTGATATGTAGAATTACTGTAATTCTAGTAGGCACTGTTATACGTTATGTAATTTACAAATCTGTGCTGATATCACTGTTGGACTAGTCAAGTGATGAGTGTTAATTCATGAGACTGTTAATAGTAGGTAGTAACTATTTTTTTTTTATTGTTGTTATTATAGAACCTTACATGCTTGCATGCTTCAACCGTACATGTGTACATGCTTATATGCATATCTGCTTGCATGCTTACTGGCGTACATGTGAATGTGTAGATGGTGAAATAGACATCAGTCAAATCCATCTCGTCTGTCCTGACTCGTAACTGATGTCCAGCTGTGAGTACTGTCCTCCGGCAGCAACTAATACAATTTTGGGAAGTGTGGCCCCTTTTCCACAATTATGTTTTTCATCGATTAATCAAGAAATCGGATAAATCATACGTTCGTGTTTTTAAACAACTACAGTAACCCCCCATTTTACGCGCGGATCCAGTCATACATGGATTTTTTTTCTGAGAACCTAACTGATCGTTTTACACGAAAATCGCCACAATAATGCGGAACCTGCAGATATTCTCCGCATTTTTTTTTTTTTTTTGCTTTTTTCATGGCAATGTTTTTTTTTTTTTTCCGCATTTTACTTCTAAATTCTTAAGAAAAATTGACTAATTTTGTAACATAAATATGAACGTAAATTCAGCTACCTTTCCATACAAAATATAACTGTATAAATGTTTTTGTGCTTGTTCCCCTGCACGGCGCTAGGTTTTTTAAAGAGGGACGCGTTCCGGCTCTGATGGTTTCTGGTGGATAACTCATGATCTACGGGGGCTAAAATTGCAAATGAGGGCTCATTGGAAATGTCTCCTGAGAATGTATCTAACTGTGAAGTTTGAAGTGTCTGGGTGGTTGCGTCGTGGAGCTGTGCCGCTAGGAACGTCAGGACAAAAATATTGGGACAGCGCTGGCGAGGTGAACGGTTTTCGGGGAATAATAGACGGCCGCCGTGCATTAGACAGCCGTTCTTTTACAGAATGCACAGATTGCCAGTCCTCCCCTTTGTTCTTCTTAAAGCCCAGCAGATTTAATACTGTAAAATTAAATTAAAAGAGGCTGTTGAGCTCAGTCAGTCCAATGTCTGCTTTAACCTGCGTGTCTCTAAAAACTCCTCCTGAAGAACCCTGAATAGGACGCACCACTGATGAACAGTAAATTATTGAACTGCAAAAATTATTAGTGATTACCCTTACGTTTTAATGTATTTTTAGTTCTAAAATTACACTAATTTATTACAGTATTTACCTGTTTATACCAATGCGCCGTCGTTTCCTTTGTGTGAATTACAGTATAGGCTGTATGGGCTTACCTGTATATTTTCGTTAAGGGTAGTGTATTAAACTAAGTTTCAGATGAAATTAAAGTGTTTTGGGAGGATATTTGGGGCATATTTAGGGTTTACACTATAAATATAGGCATTTTAGGCTTTTTTTTTTTTTTTAGCAAATCACAACAGCACGTTTTTTCACGCAGGTGCTCTTGGAACGTAACCCCATCGAAAAGCGGGGATTACTGTATATTAATCGTGTGTTATGCAACATGAATGGCCTATTAAAGTGAGCATGGTCTTTCCCAGCTGTCGCTCCTTGGGGCAAGCACTCAGCCATACCAAACTCCACAGGCTGATAGGTCTCAGTGAGACCTTTCCAACCAGCCCTTCTAGCCCACAGGGACCTGCAGTTATTAGCCAAAAACTCTACAAAAACTTTACAGGCTGATCGGCCCCATCATGCCTCCTCATAACACAGCTTACACATTATTACAAATACTGTACATTCTAACAAGGGCTAGTGTTCATAGCAATCCTAAAATATGTTACCTTGTAGAGGCTCGGAGCTACAGCATTGACCATGTACTGTTGTGGGAGGCCAGGGGTCTCATTCATAACTTTTGTATGCACAAAACGGGACATAAAAGATGTTTACATCTTTTCCTAAGCATATGTTGCGATCTAACTTGACGGCAGAATGTGCGCATATTTGCTAAACTCTGACCCATAGGTGCGAACATTTTGGAAGAAAAAAATGCGACCGAGGGTGAGTATATTAGTACATATACACCTATAATAATTCCTTGTGTTATGAATAATACACCATACATTAAGTTTAACATATTAAGTCACATATTTATAATAGTGAATAAATAAGTATAATTCAACTCAACCCATATTCCTACTGTACAGTTTACACTGAACTCCTGCAGTGCTAGAATGTAAATACCTATGTACAGACTACTGTTTTTCATGCAGGGGCTTTTTCTTTGGTATGCGCTGTGGTTTTTTTTAGTATAAACAGGTAAATACGGTAATAAATTAGTGTAATTTTTAGAAATAAAATACAGTAAAATGAAAGGGTGTCCCATTACTTTTGTCCATGGGTGAACGGTTTTCAGCTAATAATGGTTTTCGTGGGGTCATTGGAAAGGTGTTACCCAGCCCTATCTAACTGTGAAGCTTCACATTTAGAGTGCAAGATACATTTTTCATATTTAACATTTCGATTTAAGATCATTAAAGACAAATCCTCCATGTTCGTCAGGGGAGATCACAGCAGGCAGTCCCGCCCCCTGCTAAGTACCAGCCAATTGTACCAGCCAATTGTAATTGCGGGCGTAGACAATTAGCATATCTTCTAAACATCTACAGCTCAACATTTACAGCTCAATAATCCCATATTTAGAGTTGCTGTTTGTAAACATTGCCCGTCAAAGGCTGTGTCTGAAAAGTGCACTCATTCACTATGTAGGGCACTATGTAGTGAACGAGTGAACAAGTGCACATTTCGGACACAGCTAAAGACTTGAGACTTGACTTCGACTCGAGCACAAAGACTTGAGACTTGACTTGGACTTGGGAAAAATGACTTGTGAACATCTCTGCCTCTTACTCAGTCCTCCCCTGCTCTGAGTACAGTGGTATGTAACCCTCTGAGGTCTTCAGTACCTTCTGAGGGATATTTCGACTGTTCCAAAACACCACTAGAAACCTTGAATCTTCTTGTTTTGAAAAATATGACAGGACGAGCTTTCTTTCTGTTCTCTGGAAAGTCCAAAAAAGAAAGTTATATTTTATATGAAAAAATATGTAGCTGTATTTACGTTAATGCTTATGTTACAAAATTAGTGAATTATACTTTTCTTAATCATTTACAACTAAAATGCGTAAAAAACATATTGCCACGAAAAAGTAAAAAATGCGGAGAATATTTGCAGTTATTGCGGAGATTTGGATCATATATATATGTATATATATATATACATTTTCTGTACCTCTTTAAATTTTAGTTGAATACCCCTGGTTTACTCTATACAATAAATAAAACAAAACACAACGGTTTTTTACTATATGCAGGTGCTTTTGGAACTTAACCCATGCAAAAAGCAGGGTATTTCTGTATATGTGTAAATATGAGTGTGCATGTAGTGTCAGAGTAAGTCATGGAATATTTTGCATTGAGTGTGAGGGGCCACAACCACGTAGCTCTTGAGGCCGCAGGACACTACATACGCACTTAATTAAAGGGGACATTTTATGCAAAACTCACTTTAGTTATAATAGGTCTATGGGCCATACAAAACATGTTCATGAAGTTCTTTGCACAAAATCACTCTAACATAAACAGATATCACCAGGTTTATTCTTCACAGTTTCAGGCCCTTTCAAAATGAGCCTTTGCATAGAACCGCTCCTCATCTGTCAAGACCCCACCCACTAGATTAGTTGAAGATACGCCACTTTGTCTGCTAGTTTTACTGGCACAGATAAGCCGAGGGTTACGGCTACAGACAAAGGCAAATCACACATGAAGTGCTGTGTTGTTGGCTGCAAAGAACAGCACAAATCCCTACACTTTCTCCCAGATAAAGAAAACCAAAGGACTGCGTGGCTCCCTTTCATTTTCAATGGCCATGTCCCAGCAACAATCGATTTCCTTCCACCTAAAAAGTTCCACCGTAAGTATTTAAGGTGGAATTGAAAGCTGTGAAGCTGTGAATAAGGAGCTAACTTCAGCTTCGTGGGGGATCTATACCTATTGTCTGTGACAAGTCAGCAGATGAAGGAGGTGTAAGTACTTGTAAATAATGACTTTTGTGTTTCTATCAAAGTTAAGTTTAGTTTCGTTTTGTAAGTATGGGATGGGTGGGGCGTGGCCAGCAACAGCTTATTTGCATAAAAGTGTCAAGAGTCCTGAAATGGCTTGTTTTGAAAGGGACGGAAACTGTCAAAAGTAAACCTGGTGATATTTCTTTATGCCAGAGTGATTTTGTGCAAAGAACTTCATGTTTTGTGTAGCCCATAGACCTATAACTTGTTTTTTAAAAAGTGAGTTTTGCATAATATGTCCTCTTTCAAACACATATTTAAAGACTAGAAGTCTTGTTACTTAAATGTCAAGTGGTGTTACTTAAATGTTTCTAGAACAAAAACTCGTGGAGCTTTAGATGACTGTTTTGGAACAGTCGAAATATCCCTCAGGAGGGATTGCCAAACTCAGAGGATTAAATACTGCTGTACTCAGAGGAGGGGCGGACTAAAATTATTGGTGATTACCTGTACATTTTACTGCATTTTTATTACTAAAATAAAATTCTAAATTATTACTGTATTTACCCTGCTTATACCAAAGAAAAGGACAGCACATACCAAAGAAAATGCCCGTGCATGAATTAATTGTGGGAGACGGCAGTTCAGTGTACACTGTCCAGCACATGTACGGGTTTAACAACAACAAATAATGATAATAATAATAAATTTACCTTTAGATTTTAAGGGTTATGTATTAAGCTGAGTTTAAAATGAAATTAAAGTGTTTCAGATTCAGTCATTGTTTCTTAGAACCGAACTAATAATTGCTGGTGAAAACTCCAGAAAATTTGTGGAAACACAGATATCCTCCACATTTTTTTGCTTTTTTTTGTGGCAATATATAATTCTTTAGTGCTAAATTATAATATCGGTATTTAGGGTAAACGTACCAATTAAGCTCACCCAAATCTTTGTTGGAACAGTTTTTAAGTTAAAGGCATTATTTTCACAGGGAAATGAGAAGTTACAATGACACATTAATCTCAACTTCATTAAAAAAAATGTAATTTATTAAAAAGATATACAGCTTTAAATGCAAAAAGTCTGGTCTGTGCTTAATGGGTACATGTTGTACCCTTTAAGAACACCCCTGTTCCAAATAAGCTCACATGCTCACAATTGTGAATTTAGTTGTAAATTTTAATATTTTTCATTTAATAAAGGTCACAAGAGTTAGAAAAAAAAAAATAAACATGAAGTATTATATTGTATATATTGCACTGTAAAAGTTTAATTTTAAAAAATGATGAGGCCCTTGATGAGCCTCCACATTGATGTACTCTTTAGCCCTCTGTGTCAGTGCCTTTCTGTCTATTCCAAATGTCCTAGACAGCTGCGAGGGGTTCCTGATGTCACCCTCTTGATCAGGGGTGGGCAATGCCAGTCCTGGAGGGTTGGTGTCCAGCACAGTTTGATGGGAGTTCTCCTCAAATACATTCACTAAACCTGACAATTAACTGGTGAGGTGAACCAGGTGTGTCTGCGCAGGGAAACGTGCTGGACCACGACCTTCAGGACCGGAGCTGCCCACCACTGCTCTTGATAAAGACGACATACATCTTTCATTTTGGGGCAGGAGCTGTAATTCCGCCTTGGTTTTGTAATCTTAAATCTGTGAAAGTAATTTATTGCTAAATTTTTAAAACTTTAAATAAGATTTTTAAACTTTAACTGAAAAGAAAACTGACAATGGTTGTTTTAATAATATTTATGAACTATTCACATTGTGAGTCTATGTAAGTGAGCCTAAAGGGAGCACCCTGAGCTTAATGGGGACACCCATAGTTTTGGAAAAAAAATATAGTGGATTTAATTTTAAGATCAGTATTTTGTTATATAAATGTTCTTAATCATATCTAAAATTATATACTACTTGCAGTATATAATTGCTGAATATATGTTTATACTTAAGCTTTTCGTCATTTTTTTATGCTACGGTACACTTTAAGCTCATGTTAAAATTATCTTAAATTTTTAACAAATACTGCAATCTACAAATATGAATTCTCAACAATCTGTAAATAAATGATGTACTGAACAGAAAAAGATATCATCACTTGTGATTTACTACATCAGCGTAGTGCACAATCTTATATGACTAGCATGCTAACCACATATCGT
>JBBIGA010055316.1:0-12701 GCA_037576975.1 Alestes dentex
TGACCCGAAGCACACAGCCAGGAGAACCAAGGAGCGGCTCCGTAAGAAGCATATCAAGGTTCTGGAGTGGCCTAGCCTGTCTCCAGACCTAAATCCAATCGAAAATCTTTGGAGGAGCTGTATATATACACATACATTTATATTTTTCAATATGCATCCATATTTATATTTCCAGATCGTTTGTATAATGTACTTTTTATACTGTACTGTTGGTACAGTTGGTATCATTTTTAACCTATTGTTTTTCATTTTTGCTGCGACTGTCCACTTTTTGCGACTGTCTCAAATTTCCCTATTGTGGGACTAATAAAGGTTTATCTTATCGTATCTTATCTTACAACTGACCTGAACTTTAGTGTCATGAAGTCTGTTAATGAGTCTGCTGTGTGTTTTGCTTTTTAAGACTAAATTGTTGATCCACGTTTTGTCTCTTGATCCACAAAAATCTAATTTTGAAATGATCAGTGTTCAGCCTCTGATCAAGCCTCTGATTTTCAAAAACTGAATACATGCACACACTGGATAATCGACATTCTTTGGGGTTTCAAAAAATGTAGGAAGAAAAGAGATGAGAAATTCCAGCTATAAAAAATAATAACAACAACAATAATAATAATGATAATAATAATAATAATAATAATAATAATAATATTTTAAGACCAATCATACTAATGTCCACACGTACATGGATATTCCTGAAAATGGAGATTTTTCGTTTTCTTCTCTTTTTTTTTTTCTTGTCCACACAAGCACGTTTTCAAAAATATCTCTGTCCACATGCAATCTAAACGCTGTCAAAGCGCTGTCAAAAGCTTGCCAAGGCAGCAGGTGGTGATATAACCTTAAACCGTATAGCATTGGTGACCAACCAGAAACCTTGGAGGGGGGCGTCATTACCAGAGACAGTGTCTGTGTTGAATATAATAGCATTCTGACTCTGATATCTATGTCCTTCATACTGCAGGGACAGTAACTCCGCACATGAATATAAACATGCCAAAACTTCTAACAAGGTTGAGACCAGTAGTACGTCGGACATTGTACATGAAAGTTTTTTAAAAAATTATCAGACATTGTAGATGAGAATTTAAAAAAATCACCACTTTGGCCAGAGTTTTCATTGACCCAAAATGCCGTTTGCGTGTGGACAAAAGGCCAAAACGCATAGAAAAAACTCAGTTTTCAGAAATACCCGTGTACGTGTGGACATTGCCTACTGACCCAAAAAAAGGTTAAATAAACAAATTAAATGTATTCGTTTCTACTGGTCCACTCATTCAAACCGGCAGTGTTAAAGACTACTGAATCTTCCAATTTATGTAAAGAATAAAAATAAATTAGCAAATGTTTTGTTCCCACTGTCAATATCAAATTAACATAAACAGCCCAGTTAAGCTGTTATATTATCTTATAAGTGGAACAACATAAACAATATAAAATGTAATAAAGTCTCAACCAAAGTTTCACTTTAATCTAACACCAGCTGTTGTTCAGTCTTGGTTTCTGTCCTTTCTGACCCTCCACTGTCCCTCCACAGTCCCTCTGCTGTCCCTCCGCTGTCCACTCACTGTCCTTACACTGATTCAGGACACTTTAAAGTTTTGTCCTTGACTTTTAAATCCCACTAATATCACTAATGTCATTATCACTAATATCACTCATGTCACCATCACTACTATCACTAATGCCCCTAATGTCACAAATATCACGAATATCAGTGTCACATTTTCCTCTTTCTCCCAAATGAGGGCAGACGCGTAGACTGACATTCGTTTTAACTTTCTTTATTTGAACAGAAAACCAAACAGGCTCGAGGGCCAGCAAATACCAAAACTCAAACCAGGAACAAAAGGAGACCGGAGAAATGCAAACACAAAGCAGCATGTGTGACGGTTGAACACAAACCCTTTAAATACATAAAACCCAAATCCCACAACCAGTGAACAAACACAAACACTAAACCCTGATAACACCCACCTGTGACTCATACTAAGGGCGGTCTGGGTGTGTTCCATTGAACGCTCTCCTTTGAGAGTCCATGTTCTCATGGACTCTCACTGTCCTCGTGGGCGGAGCCCACCATGGGGAGCCCATCACTGTCCTCGTGGACCTTGCTCCCTCCGTGGAGCCCCTCAGTGTCCTCCGGGATTGAGCTCCCTCCGTGGAGCTCCTCTGTGTTCTTCAGGGCCGAGTTCCCTCCGGGATTGAACTCCTTCCGGGGGCCTCTGCTACGCTAGCTACCCCCTCCGGGGCCTCTGCTACCCAACTATTCCCTCCGTGGCCTCTGCTACACTAGCTCCCCCCTCTAGAGCACCTAACCACTCTAGGGCACCTACTAGGAGCCGCGGCGGGGCCGGCGTGGGAGGTGGTATCCGTCTTGGCACTGTTACGGTAGGCTGGAACCTTGGCGCTGGCACATGATGCTGGAGCCTTGGCTGTGCCATGGGCTCCATGGCAATGTGGCTTTGGACTGTGGCCGCTTCGTCGCTCAGGACCGAGATAGGCTGCGTAGCCTTGTGGAGCGGCGAGACGAGCTGCGTGGCCTCACAGAGCTGCTGTTGCCCGATGGTAGTGACCAGACTCTCAACCAGCCACGCAAGCTTGTCCAGCCAGCCTTACTGCTCCTCAACGCGCTGCTTGAGAGTCCTCAGAGCCAGCGAGAGGATCGGAAGAGCAACAGGGACCTCCATTGTGACCGGCGCCTTCGCCGGGGTGCTCAAAGTGGGCTCCTCTGCTCGCTTCCGGTATCGGCAGGACACCACCGGGAAGACCAGAAGAGCTTTAGGGACTCTATCCGTCATGACCGGTGCCTTGCTGGCTGAGGGGCTGGCCGGTTGGCTCAATGATAAACAGCCATGTCTCGCGCTATCAACTCCTGGGAGAGAGTGGAGAGCTCTGCCAGGAGCCACTCTTCATCCTCGGGGCCGCATCCCATTCTCATCTTGTCTGCTGCGCATTTTGGATGGTCAGTCAATCTGTCACATTTTTCTCTTTGTCCCAAATTAGGGCAAGCGCGTTGGCAGACATTCATTTTAACTTTCTTTATTTAAACAGAAAACCAAACAGGCTCAAGGGCCAGAAAACCAAAACTCAAACCAGGAACAAAAGGAGACTGGAGAAATGCAAACACAAAGCAGCATGTGTGACGGTTGACCGACAACCTTAACACAAACCCTTTAAATACATAAAACCCAAATCCCACAACCAGTGAACAAACGCTAAATCCTGATAACATCCAGCTGTTATCAGGATTTAGCCATACTAAACATGAAAACCCATCACCACTTCAAAATAAAAGCCCCAAAACCCCAAACAAACAACAGAAAAGGACCGCCTCTAGTGGCCGCTGACAGGACATGACAAACAGCTGATGTTTCTGATGTTTCTCCTCACACTAAACCAAAGTGCTACAGAGAGTTGTTAACCATCATTGTCGGAAAACAAAAAATTTTTTACTTAATTTTTGACATTTTACTTTTTTCACATAATGCTGTTGTTACTCCATTATTGATATTATATTATATTTATACTCTGTTATCATTTCTATTTATAATTGGTTATTATTGGCATTGTGTTTAGTTTCTGTTATTATTTATTTAGGAGCACTAGGATCTCTTCGTATTCCTTCCTGAACCAGAACAGAACCATTACGGAGTTCCGTTGAGTTCTTTCCTGAAACTGACCCCCTGTTCTGTTTCCACAGTGCAAGAATGGTGTGGACAGTGTGCACACAGCTGGGGGAAACTCAGCAGCTGCTGAAGTTTTTACTGAGGGCTGAAGCATGAATAGTCAGTGTGACCGCACACACATACACACACTCACTCACACACGCGCACACACACACACACACACACACACACACACACACACACACAGACACACACACACTCACACTCACTGGTTAAAGCTTGGTGTGTTTTTGATCCTCCAGGACTCTGGTGGCGCTGGTGAGGAATGTGCTTTACAGACAAGACGCTGTGTGTGGAATAACAGGAATCCTCTGGTTGTTATTTTTGTCTGGGAACAGAACGGAACTCACCAACTCTCTCTCTCTCACTCTTTCACTCACCCACTCACTCAACTCTTCAAACAAGTTTGCCTTTGAACCCTGTGAAACAGTTCTTTGTAGAGACTCTGATTTCTTTACAGTGGAGGTGACTGGAATCTGTCGTCACCAACACAAATACAGTTGTTTCATTGACCCCCAGTGAAGCTCCACGTGTCTTTGCGTGTTTATATGGATGTTGATGATGGTAAAATAGTGGAGAATCTGAACTTAATCACTTTTCTTTGGGGCCTATTTGGCCTCACGACACCCTGCATGTATTCCTCCACCATGAGTTTTAGGACCAAAAGCTTTCCAAAACTATAGCTTTAGTTTTAGGACCAAGGACCAAGTAACTTTCTATGAGAAAGCTTTTAGAGGTAGACGTCTGGTTCCATTAACCTCCTCTGTGAACAGTTCTGACTTGGTGAGTTTCTACAGAACCACCGAACCCACTCTGAACCCCTTTTGTTCAGCTAAAACAAAAATAGGTTGAAATCTCCTTTAGTGGTTTTTGATGACTTGATGTGAAATAAAGTCTTTTGTGTTTTCTTCTGTGCAAGATTATTTTTATAGTTTTATAGATAGCTTAGTATAAAGCTGCTTGTGTGTGTGTGTGTGTGTGTGTGTGTGTGTGTGTGTCTGTGTGTGTGTGACATAGTTGGAATGCTTCTAAATAAAGCATTACTTAACACATACCTGCTTCATTGTTACTGTGTGTTTCAGATGTTCTGACTCCCTGCACTTGTTTTTGACATCAACATATTTCTGGTAAAATGTATGTATATGGTAAATGGTCTGTACGTCCCATGTATGTCTCTGTATTCTAAAAGTCAAGCTGGTTCTCAAAAGCAAGTGGCAGAAATTAGTTTCCTTTCCTCTGCAGGAAGGCTGGAAACCCCCCATCATGGATCCTCCATGATTAGCTAATGGACAGGGCTGGGAGCATCTGGACTGCCCTCCTCAGCCTAATACCACCTCGTCCCGGTTTCAGTAAATGACAGAAAATGAATGATTATAACAGATGAGATCATGAGACACACACACACACACACACACACACACACACACACACACACACACATTCCTCTGGCTGTGGTATGCGGATCAGTCATGAGCACAAATAGATAAAATCACTTTTCTTAACTTCATGTTCAAAACGAAGCCATCTCACAGCCTTACAGTAACATTTATACAAAATAAAGCTTTACACATATCAAGATTCCTGTGTGTGGTATGTGTGTGTCTGTGTCTGTGTTTGTGTGGGTATGTGTATATGTATGTGTGTGTTTGTGTGAGTGTATAGATGTGTGTGTATGAGTGCATGTGTGTGTGAATGCATCTGTTTGTGTGTGTAGATGTGTGTGTAGATGTGTGCGTACGTGTGAAGTACCAGGAAGCAGGAATTCAACAGAAGAATGTTTAAACTTGCTCGGCCAGTGTGTTTTAATTTCCTGCTGTTTTAGTAACACTCACACACACACACACACACACACACACACACACACACACACACACACACACACATACACACATACAAACTCATATCTGAGCGGTGGATGAAGATGGTTCTGTAGTTTTTATGCAGCAGAAAAAGGTGAGTGACACATAAAACAAAAATATTTTATACAATAATTTTGCTAAAAATATTTATTTAAACAGAGAATGAAAAAAAAATCAACTATAATTCAGAAAACAGAAGCAAGAGTTCCCCTCATTCTTTTCCACACAATTCCAGTCAATTATTATAATATTAATAATTATTGTTATTATTACTATTATTACTATTATTATTGTCTTTGTTATTATAATTTAGTGAAGCTTCTCTAAATTAATCTACATTTACATGTTTAGTTTTATTTTACACTTTTATTATTCTGTTCATGAATTTCACATTTTTAATTTTATTAAATATTAAATTCCTGAATAAAATCCAAAATAAAAGTAATGAAGAACAATAATGTTACAGGTTTTGTTGAACTTCCTTTTAACTGGCAGCTTCAACCAAATACATTAGTGTAAAAAAAACAGTATAAAATATCTAAGAATGATCTCTAATAATAGCAATTATCTGAGCAGAGGTGAAATGTGTGCAAATGTACAGATCTGTGAGAATCCTCGGTCAGAGACATCGGACACACGGACACACACACATACACACACCCACAAATACACACATAGATAAACATACAATAATGAATATGAAAGTTTTCCCATTGCTAAATCACTTTTCCCAAACAAAAACACCTCCCCCACATTCAAATACATGGGACACATGGATACATATACACACACACACACACACACCCAAACACACACACAAAAACACAAACATATACACACACACAATAATGACAATATAAGTTTTCACATCTGCTAAATCACGCTTCCTAAACTCAAACACTTTTTCAAAACTTTTCACACACTGAGCACAAACTGTATATTGTTTTTCATTACTTTTACCCAAAATGTATTCACAATTCATGACCCTTTTCCACTTCACATGTTTAGATCACATTCAGTACAAACTGACCAAGTGACTTAATCCCTGTTAAACACAAGAAAACTGCATTACTGCAGCTTTTTAAATAATTTTAATGTGTGATGAAATCTAATTTCTGTCTCTAGGTCTCTCTTCTCTCTCACTCTCATATAAATACAGTAAAGAGCACCGTTCCAAGAGCACCTGCGTATTATGTTCCAGGAGCACCCACGTATAGTGAAAAAACGCGATGTTGTGATGTGGTAAAAAAAACAAAAAAAACAAAACAAAAACAAAAAAAAACAAAAAAAAAAAAAAATATATATATATATATATATATATAGTATAAATCCTAAATATGCCCCGAAAAAACACTTTAATTTCATTTTAAACTCAGCTTAATACATTACCCTTAAAGCAGGCCTGTCCAAAGTCTGCCCCGCCGTCAGATTTCATATGGCCCGCAGCTTCGGTCTTATAATGTATTATTTATGGCTCGCTATCTGTCAGAATAAACAAATCATAAAACTTTAAAAATGTAATTCCTTCTTTCACCACACGGTGGCACCATGCTATCTGGCTCTGCATTCATGCCGCAAACCCTTCTTATTATTGCCATGGCCACTGCAAATAATTAGTGTCAGCAAGTTACCCGTTCCTTGATCAATCTGAAATTGAGTGTTTTGAATGGTAACATCTGTCACTATTAACAGTGAAAAGCCAAAAGCACACTAATGAACTTGGACTTGGCACTTATTTTATGAAACTTTTGAATTAGATTTGGTTATAACTGTTGGTGTTATGCACCTGTAGGTGTGACATGAACTATTGCCTTCTGAAAGATCTTGTTAAAGACAAGGGCAAAATTCACATGTTTTAAACTTTAATGATAACAGACCACTTCACACTACATATAACTCCTGTTTAAAATGTTAATGAGGCAAAGAGTTATCAAGCTCATGGAAATTTAAGATATCAATGTTATCTGACTCTCCAGATAAGAATGAAAGGCAGAATGGTGTTTTCAGAGTTGTTCACGTCTGCCTGAGTGGCTTATATTTGGTTACATTGCCCTTTGAAAAATAAAGGTAATTGTGAAAATGAAAATTGCTTTATAACAGTGTGAATTTTCATGTAACTTTTGTGGTTAAAAAAATGTCAGAAGGAACTATTGGCCCCCGGGCATCTTCACTTTATCAGATTTTGCCCTCTTTGCAAAAAGTTTAGACACCCCTGCCTTAAAGAAAATGTAAAGGTAGACCCGTATTTGTATTGTACCATTTTACACTGAACTGCTGCCTCGCAGTACTAGAATGTAAAATTCCGATATTACCCCTGTACAGACTGTACTGTAATTCATGCAGGTGCGTTTTCTTTGGAATGTGCTGTCGTTTTCTTTGGTATAAGCAGGTAAATACAGTAATAACTTGTTTTAATTAACCGTAATACAGGCTTTAAGAAGAGCAAAACAAAAAACACGAGAACACTCGAGATGCTCCACCAGGGAAATTCTAGACTGCTGCTGCAACAAAGGGCAGCAGCCAATCAGCAGCAAGTAAAAAAAAAACTTTCTCGGATTGGCTACTTTCAAACCTCCCGTCTCTGAATACAGTGGTATTTCACCATCCCAAGATGCGCTTTCTTTGTGTTTCTCTCGACAGTACCAAAACATTTATAGTTATTTATTTATATGGAAATGTAGCTGAATTTACATTAATATTTATGTTAAAAAATTAGTACATTTTGTAACAAAAAATTAGTAAGTGTGTGCGTGTGTTAAAATTAGTTAAAGTTGTGTTTTCTCTTCAATACTCAGACATAGTGAAGGTCATGGTGAAGGTCAGGGTGAAGGTCAGCGTGTTTCTGACCCTCTCCGTTCTCCTCTGCTGTGCCTCAGGGACACAAACTCCACCATCATCAGACACATACAGTGTCTCCTCCACTCCTACAGTAAGTACACACACTCATTCACACACACAAACACACACACCGACACACACACACACACACACACACACTCATCTGAATGAGCTTCTGAAGATGTGAAACTGAAGAAAACTGCCTCTGTTCTGTCGTGGATGTGTTCTCTTGTGGAGTCATAGAGGCTGTTGTTCCACAGTGAATGAAGAAACTGAAGAAATCAAATGGTTGGATATTACAAGACAGTTAGCATTTTTCGTGCTAGGAAAACGCTTCACTACCCTATGTATTTTAATGCGTAGTGCGTAACACCGCCAGTATCTGCGCTAACTGGTGACTTTTAGGATTAGGGTTAGGGACTTTCCCCATCTCAAGACCTTTCAACCTGTTCCAACCACTTTGCAAACAAAAACGATTAGGAATCCACTCTTTATTTCTCTCCTACTGTCCCTTAGTCACCAGTTAGCGCTGATACTGGTGGTGTTACGCAGTGTGCATTAAAATACATAAGGTAGTGAAGTGTTGTCCTAGCATGAAAAAAAGGCCTAAAGCGTGATCGCAGCACGTTATTGAATAGGTTGTATATCATGATGGCTTCACAAAATTTGTGAGACCAGGCTCTCTGATCACACAAAAAGAAAACAATGAGTTTATGACATCAAGGTGTAGATGTTTTACTCAGTGCTCAGTCAAGAGGAGGGACTCAATGTCTGAGTGCTGATAGATTCCTACTTCCTGTTTATATACCTTGAACATGAGTCACTTCCGATACCTGATGATGTCACGTGACCTGGTGTGTGTGACAGTACCATCACCAGACGGACCCGGCTGAGGGGACACCTGATGACGGTAGTCCTGGATGAGCGAGGGGTCCAAGATGAAACGCCCGGGAACCCAAGACCGTTCTTCCGTGTCATAGCCTTCCCAGTCTGCAAGATACTGGGTGCCATGACCACGGCGTAGTGAAAGACCCCCAGACGGTGTATGCAGGACCACCGTCAATGATCTGAGGCTGAGGAGGAGCAGGATCCTGGGGACACAGAGGAGAGAAGAACACAGGTTTGAACTGAGACATGTGACAAACTGAGTGGATCCAGAGAGAGGCAGGCAGCTGGAGCCGGAAAGTGACAGGGTTGACGCGATGCATTATCTTGTATGGGCCGATGACGCAGGGTGCCAGCTTCTTGGACTCGGTGTGGAGATGGATGTTACGGGTGGAAAGATAGACCCTGTCACCAACATGGTACAATTGTCCCAGAGGGTGCCGACGGTGAGGTTGCTCGGTGTAGTGGGTGGTGGCCCATTGGATGGCACTGCAGGCTTAGTTCCAGAGCCATCAGCACCTGCCGACCAACTGCTGGGCTGATGATGCATCAACCTCCGGCTCATGGTGTTCAAATACTGGAGGCTGGAAACCGTTACACACCTAAAAATCTGGTGGCTGAGGCGGTTGGGAGATTATGGGAGAGTTCAGCCCAAATGAGGTAGTGAGCCCAGGAGCACTGACGATCCGCCACGAAACATCTGAGGAAGTGCTCCTACTGCTGGTTGTTCCATTCTGTCTGACCATTAGTCTGGGGGTGATATCCAAAGGCTCTCTTCTTTTCAAAGAAGAGAGCCCACTGCACCTGCCTGGGGTTGAGCTGCTTGGCTTGTTGAATGGTGATGAGGTTCTGATTGTCCGTCCAGACCGTGAATGGGTCACCGCCACCCTGCAGCCAGTGACGCCATTCCTCTAGAGCCCACTTGATGGCCAACAACTCATGGTCCTCTACACTGTGGGTGCGTGGGTTAAATTTTCTAGAGAAGAAGCCGCAGGGATGCAGCTTCTGTTCTGGACCCCGCTGTGAGAGAACGGCTCCTATGCCCACATCGGAGGTGTCCACCTCAACAATGAATGGCTTAGCTGGATCCAGATGTAGAAGGATGGGTGCAGTGGTAAACAGATGGCAGAGAGATTTGAAGGCTTGAGTGGCTGGAGGGTCGAGGATGAAAGGTCTTCGAGAGGGTGTGGTGCAGGCAGTGAGAGGTGCTGCAGTTGAACTGAAGCCCCAGATAAATCGGCGATAGAAATTGGCGAACCCCAGAAAACGTTGCAGCTGTTTGAGCGTCATGGGTAGAGGCCAAGAACGCACAGCCTCCAGCTTCTGGGGATCCATGGCCACACCCTGAGAGGAGATAACAAAGCCAAGGAATGTGGTGGTGTGCTGGTGGAAAGCACATCTCTCCAATTTGCAGAACAACTGATGGGCCAGCAACCTCTTGAGGACTGCTCTGACATGCTGGATATGCTCGTCTAAGGTCTTAGAATGTCACGTAGCACATCGTTGATAAACCATTGGAAGGCTGCTGGACTGTTGCATAAATCAAACGGCATCACCAGGGTCTCGTAGTGTCCGATGTGGGTTATGAATGCCGTCTTCCACTCGTCACCCTCTCTGATGCAGACCAGGTTGTAGGCGCTCCGTAGGTCCAGGTTGGTGAAGTAGCTGGCACCAGAAAGGCCGTCCAGGGTGGTGTTAGTAAGGGGAAGCGGATGACGGTTCTTGATGGTGATCCGGTTGAGCCTCCGATAATCGACACAAGGACGGAGACCCCTGTCTTTTTTCTTTATGAAGAAGAACCCTGCAGCTGCAGGATAGGAAGGCTCAACGTTTACGGAAGACCCCCGCCAGGTCACGGTACAGGACGGGAATGGTCTCCAGGTCGACATCAGGGGCCTCAGACTCCCCAGAGCACATCTCGGCCTTTGCCTGGAGACAGAGCTCCTGACAGGTCGGCACCCATTGGATAACCTTGTGATTGGCCCAGGAGATGAGAGGGTTGTGTTTAATAAGCCACGGGTGACCCAAGATGATGGCGGTGATGGGAACAGGCCGAGATAACACCTCAAGTTCCATCCCCAACTGGGCAGCATAAGTGAAAAACTGGGTGGATCCCCCGAATCAATGAATGCGGTGGTTACAATCTGTTGGTAGCACAGTTGGAGACATACCTGGAGGGTCAGGCTGGATACGGTCCATGGTAGGCAGGAGGTGGCAGCCAGCGGACCAGGTGAGTTCCTCCACCTATTCACCTAGTCTGACTGTTTCCTGGGTGGAGAGGACAGAATGCTCTGTGGTGATCGTGGGAGGCACAATAGGCACAGAGGCCTTTGCGCTATCGTCGCTCTTTCTCCGCCGCTGACAGGAAGGTGCGTCCTAACTGCATGGGCTCCCCAGCTCCTGTAGAGTGGGCCTCTGAGGAAGGTGGAGGTCTGAAGGCTGCAGTAGGGGTGATAAAGGTTGAGGCTGATGGACTGGAGGATTCTGGAGTCCTGGTCCAGGGAACTGCATCCGGCAGAGAGGTGAGTAGAGCAATCCTGCTCCAGTCAGAGGGGTAATGGGTAGGCTGAAACTCAAAAATCAGAGAAAGATTAGTGAGAAACACTTCAGATTTGCCATCCGTTCCATTCCATTTCTCTAATAGAGCCAATTTGGGGATATTAGAGTCAGAAGCTGGGGTTTGGACTGCATCTCGGGATGATGAGTGCACAGCAGCCAGGTCTCGATGTTCCTTCTGCAGGGTCGTGTGCTGCTCGCGCAGACTCCCTACTTCCTGCTTCAGGTTAACAATCTCGACCACCTGCTGATTCATCATATCCACAAGAGGTGGTCTCGATGTTCCTTCTGCAGGGTCGTGTGCTGCTCGTGCAGACTCCCTACTTCTTGCTTCACACTAGGGTACTATGTATGTGTGGTTAACAATCTCGACCACCTGCTGATTCATCATATCCACAAGAGGTGGTGGTAGCTCAGTGGGTAGGATACTTGCCTTTGGACCAAGAGGTCATGGGTTCGAATCCAACCTTCAGCATACCACCACTGGGTTCCTGAGCAAGTCCCTTAACCCCAAGTTGCTCCAGGGAGACTGTCCCCTGTAGTTAGAGAATGGAAGTCGCTTTGGATAAAAGCGCCTGCTAAATGCCGTAAATGTAAGACGGGTGAAGTCTACTGGGCTCACTGTGGACTCAGACATTCTGTCACGGTGTAGACAAGAGTTGGTTTTTTTTGGTTTTTTTTTTATAAACTTTATTTAGAATGACAACAATGACAATCTCAAACAGACAAGCGAAACACCGAATTATTTATAACAGTATATCACACCTCCTTTCTCCTTTCTCCCAATCAGAGGAAAGCACACCATCACAACGGTGCAGTTAGTACACCACCATCCCACCAACAACAACTGAAACTAAACACATATACATATATA
>JBBIGA010055327.1:0-12701 GCA_037576975.1 Alestes dentex
ACACACACACACATTTATGTAGTGCACAGGTGTGTACAGCTCTTTTAATATTATATGGTATAGTTTTTATTGGTTATGCTGCTTCTACTTTCTTCGTTTGTTCTGTCCACTTTGCTGCTGTAACAATGCAAATGCCCCACTTATGGGACTAATATAATAAAGGGTTATCTTATCTTATCTTAGGATGTGCAGAGTTATGGACTCATTATAAAATATTTTGAAATATTAAACTGTTTTAAATCTGGGGCTTCTGCCAAAAAACTAAAACTGGGTTGTGGTAAAATCAGTAATCCAAAAACTATGCCCAAATCCATTCATGTTTTTTTACATGACCATCCCAGCCCACTGACTCTAAACCTCACTGAAAATCTGCAAGGCTGAACCTGAAGAGGAGAGTCTGAAGGAGGATCTGAGGTGATTCTGTAATGAGGGATGGTTTCTGTATTCTCCAGTCTCATCCAGCATTAAAGGGGACGCATTGCACAAAGTACTAAATGCAGGCATGCCAGTATGTTTTCAATGTGACTGAGGTCATTAATGTACCTGTTTTCATTTATATTCACCAAATGGGTTAATAATTATTTTAAAAATATATTCTCAATGACTGTGACTCAACCGTTAACACTTGAATTTGAGTGTCTCTGTTTTTCTCTAGGTGTTTTTGACCAGGCTGAGAGCCGCAAGACGGGTCTTAATTACATTCAAGGTCAGAAGTAGCCCGGAGCCGACCTTTTCTTCAGAGCTCCTCACTGAGGCACGGGCTGCATTAACTCGGCTGCAGATCTGAGTGTGTGTGTGTGTGTGTGTGTGTATGTGTGTGTGTGGAGAGGAGCAGAGACAAAGGCATCCATTCCATTGCATTACAACAGATACACATTAGCAATTTTCCTCTATTTCTTCTAGTTACACCGTGCACTTCTCTCAATAAACATCACTAAGACACCTGAACAGCAACCAAAACAATACTTCCCGGCACCCGTGGCTCTACATCAAGTCCAGTCAAGTTTATTTATATAGACCATTATCATAAACAACAGTCTTTCAATGTGTTTTACAGGAGGAGACTAAAATGATTAAGTGTAAAAATGGTAGGAAGTAAAAAAAGAAGCAAAAGAATACATAGAAAATCAGTAACAGAAGATTAAAGGTTCAGTAGAGGTGCAGATATTTAAAAGAAGGTGAAGGAAAATTGTGCAGTTTTTAGCATTTTTTTAAAGCTATGGTCGATGCACATCTGACATTGGTGGGTTGGTTGGATGGCATAGTGGATAAACACCATTTCACCAGGTTTAGTTTCAGATCTTTTCCCCACTAGCTGAGCAGCTCCTACAGATCTAAAAGACCCACCAGGACTATAAACATCAAACATATCAGAGATGTATATCACCATCAAATATATCATCAAACATATCAGAGATGTATGACATCATTAAATATATAATCAAACATATCAGAGATGGATTTAGGGCCTAAACCCTAAATGAATGACGTACACGATAAGTAATACTTTGAAATCAGTTCTGTCCCAAACCGGGAGCCAGTTTAAACAGATACTGAGGCTAAAGGCACTCAATTATGCAGCATTTAAACCAGGAGGTGTATATTATGAACGAAAACTGCTATTTTGGCAACTCAGTAAAAAACAGATAATACAATATAAGTAGTGCAGAAGATACTTAAACAAATACCTAAATCACTGTTCAGGCTTCACTTTGTGTTGGTTTTTGCACAGGCAGGGATACGAAGAACAGGGAGTTGAATACTAAAGACCACACCCTGCGCTACAGCAACAAGGTACAAAAGAACAAAAGCGATTCTACAGGCTGCTCCGCTACGCCAAAGCGGCACGGCTGTGCCCGCCAGCGTCTCCACACAGCTGCCTGGCGCAAATCTGACAGATCCTCACAGCTCCAGTCGTGTCCTCAGCCAGGACAGGACACGTGCCCCAAAAACACACTGCAAAATATGATGTCTTTGCAAATAAAAGAATCTTAAACATGGGCAAAAGATCTAATATCTGTCATGCTGTAATAATGTAGATTGTTAAAGGCATTTCTACTAACCGTCAAGCTTTATTACCACTTATTATCACTTTACTCAGTTAAATAATTGAAAATGTAAAGAGAAATTTCTAGAATTAAAAATCCATTTGTCAGTGCAGTTCTCTTTTAAAACAGTACTACCACGATTATTATTATTATTATTATTATTATTATTATTATGTTTTCTTTTTTATTATTGTTGTTGTTGCCGTTCTAATTCATGGACAGCACAGGTGTCAAAAATTACGAGAACTGATTACTGAATACACTGTCAATCACATGTAAAGCTTATAAACCACAACAACTGCATTTTGGATTTTAAGACAAATTCATACATTTTAAGGGCCCATGTCTTTACATTTTTCTATTTTAATTTATAAAATCCACAACATTTGCATTTGTTTATATACAGTCATATTTTAAAACTTGTTTACATTAGTTATCTATGCCTTTACGGACTCTGTTCTGATTGGCTGCCCTGGATCACATTAGGCATCATCTGAAAAGCAGTCCGGGTTGAAACATTCCTTATAACTTCAGTGTGAAGAGGCGGGGCTTAGCTGCTGACAGACATTCTTATCCAGAAAAACTTATCGTTTGATCATGTTATAGAAGTAGGCGAATGCAAAAGCTCTGATTGGTAGAGTGTGATGAGCTTGCCCAGGCGGGGAATGTAACCTGAGTGGAGAAAAGAGGTGTTATCCACTATGCTACACAACCTGCCAGCTTACGAATGACATTAATTGTATTGTTTCAAAATACCGTGGGCCCTTTAAGACTCCGCAAACTAGCCCGACTCTCATCAACGACTCTCTGGCACAGACAGTGATGACAAATTCTGCTGTGCTGGTGCTGCTGTGCCTGAAACCAAATATTAACGCAGTCGTTTGGTCCACCGGCCCAATAAAAGTTGATCGATTATTTCCACTGTAATTGCAATTAAAGGCTGAATGGCTGAGGAGGGCCGAGCGAGAGAAAGGGGGCTGGCTGGGAGAATCAGATAGAGGGAAAAAGGGGGCTTTCCTTTAATGGAGGTGCGGCAAAGGGGGCAAAGGATGGAGACGGTTGCCATGGTAACAAATGGAAGCTTGCGCAGTCTAAAAGGGCAAACGGGGGTGCCAGAGCAAGAGGAGGGACTCAGGGATGCAGCATGGACATCACCTCAAAGTACGCAAATCTCAGTGCCCCACCTCAACCCAGCCTGCACACACACCCACACACACACGCCCCATCTATCCTGCTAACGCTCATCCACTGTAATTTCTCCGGATGTGTTTTTGCGGCGTGCGCGTGGGGGAGGGGCCGAAATGCTCCTGCTGCATGATGGAGCCACATGTTAATGAATTCCCCACACAGAATAACGGCAGTGTGCTGAGACAACGGCATCTGAGAACAAATACATCAAAGAGATGCAGAGTGTGAAGCACCGACAGGCTGCTGAGAGAGAGATAAAAGGGACAGAGGAAGAGAACAGCTATCCCATACCATACAGCATGGAGGTGTATGAGAGTATATCAACATATATCTTCATATACTGATGTATTTCACTTTCACAGGGGTTCCCTCTCCGGTCCATTTAGCAAGATCCAGCTGCAGCTGGGCTAATGCTACAGTACCTGTACCCCCCCCCCACCCCCCACCACACACACACACAGGACTTAGGGACGTCTATGTCCCACATGTACTAAATATATATGGAGCTCCCACGTGTATTATATGTCATCACTGCTCTCTTATAGTGAAACTTTCATGATGAACGAACAAAAAGATTTAAAATAGCTTAATCAGTAAAATAACAATCAAACAGTAAAAGTAAAGAATGATTTTGCCTTCCTCTATTAAGTTACCACTTTGGAGATGCTTGATTCAGTGACAGTGACTATATATATATAAATATATATGTATACACACATATATAGACCGGTGTGTGTGTGTGTGTGTGTGTGTGTATGTGTGTGCATATGAAATGTGTGCACTAGTTGTAATAAGAATTTTCTGAATTTGGCTCCAGCTTTCAGCTTAAAAGAAATAACAAATAAGAAAAAAAATATTAAATTAAACCATGTTGTTGGTGTTGTAGGTTTTTGCACAGTTTTGGAAAATGTATGAAAACACACACACACACACACACACACACACACACACACACACACACACACATACACACATCAGCAATGCAGGACAGCTGCAGTGCAAGCTTGGACCCAAACACTAATACAGTCAAGAGCTGCACATGTTCTGTAATAACGGATTTGACCGAAAATAAGACGCAATAAAGGTGCATGCCGGTGAGCAACAAAAAAATATAATGATGAGTAGAAAAAAGCAACAGTGAATATAAAAAAAACATAACAACCAATAAAATAATAAAATAACCAATATCATAATGTCACACCCAATGTAACAACATAACAACCAAAAGAACAATGTAACAACCAATATGACTATGTACCTATTGATTTAACAATATAACATTCAATATAACAACATAACATCAAATATAACAACGTATCAATTGATGTAACAATTAATGTAACAATCTTAATAAAGCGGGTAATAGCACATAAATCTAATATATGACACAGGTAGCAACAGTCTTATCTACATCATTCACTCTAAATGAGACCGAAACGTTACCTGAGTGATGGCTGGCAAGTAGCAGAGTAAACTCTCTCTTTCTCTCTCTCTCTCTCTGCAGAACCGTATGCTTCACTCCTTCTCCACAGCCTGTGTGTGTGCGTGTGTGTGTATGTGCAGCTGGTTGATTTATCTCACACTGTTTCCTGCTCTCCAGATCCACTCCCATTCAAAGGCAGCCAATGGAAAACCTGGACAGTGGATAAACCTGCCTGGATCCGGAGTCTAACCAACTCCAGTCCACTGATGATGTCAGGCAGGCATAATGCAGTAAAGTGGGACCATGACTAAGACCACACACACACACACGCACGCACACACACACACACACAAACACAGACACAGAAAGCTGAGCCATGCTAGCAGATTAGCTCATGACATCATCCTGCCAGCAAAGCTTCGAGCCGGACCAGACAGACCCAATCAAGAAATCAAACAGATGAAAGGCATCTGTTTCACATGAAGCAGGAAATACAGAGATGCTCCACTAAAATGGTCCATGTGTGTAAGGCCTCGTGGCCACCGAGCCCAAATCAGTACTGAATAACACTTCATTACAACAAAAATATGAAAACAATCGGACTCAAGGTCAGTGATGGTGCTTTTCCCCTTGCACTGTTTTTCCATTACAAATAAAGAAACCCGAACCCAAGCCTAAACCCGAGCTGCTTGACGGCAGGGCCGAAAACAGGCTGCAGCCGAAGTGACTGCATCCCTGCTTTCTGACTAGTTGAAATGTCATCACAACATGGAAAGAGGCCAGTGTTTTTATACTGTCCTTGCGAAACAACAACAATGGAGACAAACTAACAACTGGAAAGTCGACTAATACAAGCTCTACTGTCTGTTTGTGTTGAAGATAAATTTCAGTGAGAGTTTTCTATGACTCTAATAAATTTATCTTAACGCTGTTATCTAGGTTTGGTTTTCATCACACGGATAAAGAATGAAGAGAAAAATGTAAACACTCAAACAAGACTATAAATAATGCAAGACCACAATAACAAAAGCAGCTCTGACAGAAAAACTTTCTGTCAGTTCGACTCCATTGAACTGGTTTTGGGACGACTGGCCATAAACTGTAGAGAGAATTGAGTCAGAAACTCCGTCACCAGACTGAGATACTCTGGAACATCAGAACATGATACAGCCTCTGTACCATCACAGTACAGTTCAGGTACAGCACATGTAGATGTGTAGAAAAGTGCCTTTAGTCTTTAGTGAAAAATAATTTACTTCAAAACAAAAGTCACCTAATACTGTAGTATTGTAATGTAGTAATGTAATCTTCATATCATATTCATGCTCATTATGACAGACTGCAGTGTACTGCAGGGAGCATTGGGGGTGATACATCATTGAGAAGGAGATCACCATAGCGGTCCCCTTGCCAGGTTGGTGCACCTGGTGACACAGGTGTGGTTCTATTGGCTGAAAACACACAGAAGAAATGGAATGAAAAAATGTTTACTAAAAAAGTGATGCTATTTTTAAAATGCTTATTAGCAAGAAATAACCTAAGACTAAGAAATTAAAGACAAGTGCAAAAACTCGGAATTGAACAATTCTCAAAGTATCCACCAGCAGAGACTGAAACACAGGGGTATTTATACTAACTAGGGAAACGAAAACACTTGGGCAGGTGAGCAGGGGGCGGGGCTAAGGCAATGCTAAGACTGAAACAACATCAAACTCACATGGATCAGGTAAACAAAGGCACATGGAAAAGGCAAACAACAACATAAACAAGAAAATGGGGGAAAGGGACACAAAGAACAAGAAACAGGGAAAAACAAAGTTAAAAAGAAGAATGTTATCGAGGGGGTCACTGTATTTTGTGGGTAATTAACTGATTAGTCAGATTAGGTAAGGGTTTTGGCAGACCCCCTTACGCAGAGTGACTTACAATCAATAGTTACAGGGACAGTCCCCCTGGAGCAACTGAGGGTTAAGTGTTTTGCTCAAGAATATGATGGTAGAAAGTGGGGGGGGGGTTGAACCTGCAGCTTTGTGTAATCGGCTTCACAGGCAAGTGTTTTACCCGCTAGGTTACTACCACCAGTGCCACAGGTATACACTAAAGTGTGCAGGGCAGGGGGTGCTCCAGGACCAGTTAGGGAACCACTGTTTTATAAAAAGGCTGTGAAAACCCCAGGACTAATTCATTTCAGGGGGGAGCTTCTCCATTACCAGTATTTAAATTCTGTGTACATGTATATGTATATGTATGGATTCATTTCTGCGTGTGTACAGAAGGTAAAGTAAAGTTCTGGGGAAGGTACTGTTTGGATAAAACAGACTCTAGTCTGTAGTATTTTATTTTAATTTAATTTTATTCTATTTTATTTTATTCTATTCTATTGTTTTCTTAATTTTTGCTGCTCCTTACTTTGTTCTGTCCACTTTCTGTCGTGACAAAGCAAATTTCCCACTTGCGGGACTAATAAAGGTTTACCTTATCTTATCTTATCTTACTCTGATAATTTTATACTGTACACCAATTTCAACATATAGCTACACTCAGTGTCCCTATTAAGTCAAGTCAAATTTATCCTGGTTGTTTTATTTTAAATTGGTTTGACTGTGATGTTCACACATCAGTGCATAATACACTAACGTCGAATATGTACGCTTTAAACAGATACCCATCACATTTGTATGCCCTGCTGGTCACCACCTGTCAAGAGTTCTGATTATCCACTGCATGATGCAATCTTTTGTCTCCACTTTATTTTGGGACTGTGTGGGGGAAATCTCAGGATGATCCATTAATTCTGAGCTATAGCTGAGCTGAGAATGGACAGTCAAACACCAAACACTGGTAAATACACACCCCATTCATCTTATTAGAAACACCTTATGCTTCCACTCACTGGCCACTTTAATAAAAACGACTTACGCTTTTTCTCACTGGCCACTTTATTAAAAACGCGCTATGCTTTTACTCACTGGCCACTTTATTAGAAAGGCCTTGTGCTTTTACTCACTGGCCACTTTATTAAAAACATCTCGTGCTTCCAGTGTGACGGCTTCACTGAAGCACAGAACTGGGAGGAGCAGTTGAAAGTAAAAGAGCTGTCAGTGTAATCAAGGCCTTGTGGGATGTGAATAAAAGCACCATGACTCAAACAAAAAAGTGCAAATACCACGTAGGTAAAATGTGAGCAAGACTAAGCAATAAATAAGTGAAAGGAACTTTCAGCCATCCGCTCATTCAGCATCTATCGATCAGCTCAGTTCGGAGCTCTTCCCCTTCATTATGACTGGAGGAAAAGCCGATGCTTTAAAGAGGCTGTGGTGACTGACAGTTGCGTTTAATGAAGAAACTGCTGGACTGCAGGAAAGACCTGCAGCCGTGATGAAGAACAGATGCAGCATCAGCTCAAATGAAATCTCTCCTACCTTTTTATTAGTATTATTGGCACTTAAAGAGCACTTATCCCTCACTTTTATTGTTTTTTTTTACTCTTATGAGAGTTTTATCATTATTATTATTATACATTTTTTTAATAGCTGGAACTTGGCGCCTCTTCCCCCCCTTCATTTTTGAAATATTGGCATGGTTCCAATGCTAAAACACTCTTTAATATTTCTTCTATTGCATGCATTCAGATTTTTGATTGGTTGACCAGGGCCTGATCATGTAAAAATGTGATTTTTGTGGTCGTGTCGCCTGTGTAATATATGAAGCGAGAGAGTGAAGGGCCTTAAAAGCGTGTAGTGGAGAGAGAGTGTGAGAGGTCATGGCTATGGCAGCTGGAAGGGACAAAATGCGTAGCAACAAATCTTATGGAGTCTTATGGAGATAAAGACACAGCAGACTTCAAGACATTAAAGCTCAGGTCATTTATACAAAAACGACGTGCGTCACTGTTTGTTGTGGTTCAATTAAAAATAATCAGCCAGTGAACGTGGGTATGTGTGCTTTTCCCACCCACTTTTGGGCAAGAGCTGTTCACTCCACCCGTTTTCAGCCGTCCTTAACCATAAATGGCTTGGTAATGTCACACACACCAGGACGCGTGACGTCACAGGTCATCGGAAGTAACGGACACGCCGGGTATATAAGCAGGAAATCAGGTGATATCCGACACCCAGACTTTCTCATCTCCCTTACGGTTCCGTGAGTACTTCAACCCTCAATCCCAACTCCCAACTCTATCTACCCTGTTCTCTGTGTGTGTGAGAATGCGGATTCCTTGGTGGGAATCTCTACTCCGTTTGGAGCGTTCTCAGAGTAAAGCGCGTGGTTCACCAGCTCTCTCGTTTGTCTCCGCGACTGGGCTCATCCGCCACGCTACACCTGGGCATATACTTCCTTCTCCTACATTCTCGATCCAACTTGTGACAGGTAAGAGACAGTGAGCTAGAGAATGATTGTATGCAGATAAGCTCTTTTCTGATTGGCTGGCTATATTGAGCCTCGTTCAGTAAGTAGCTAGTCTAAAACACTACTTATAGCTTGAGTGTTTTATAGTAGACGTGTTTATGTTTTTGTGATCTCACAAAAATAATAAACCCAACTTTCGATGTAAGTCAAAACACAACCTAGCCTATCACTTACCAATCCTATAAAATCATCATCAAGAACATAAAAACACAACTAAGCCAGAGAAAAAGGAACAGGTTCAAAAATAAACTGTACTTGTACACGGTACTGTAGTAACATAAAAAATAACAAAAAATGAGTAAAACACTTGCGCTTTTAACAGTCCAGAATGGCGTAGGCAAGCATACTGGGGGACGCCAACTCCCTCACTCAAACGCCGCATTACTGCGTATTTTCTGTATTCTGTGTATACTGTGTATTCCTCCGCCGCGCGCAACCAAACTAGTTATGGGAGTGAGCGTCGCAAACTCAAAACGTTGTATGTCAAGACTATTGTAATCCGAGGATCCCCTGTAAATAATTACAGTACTGTGCAAAAGTCTTCGGCACATGAGAAAATTATACTTAAAAGTTGTTTACTGCAGGTCAGTAGTGTTAAGTTAGTAGCAAATAGTGGTTTTATGTTTGGCAAAGTGAAAGCAACCATTTTGTCATACATGAGCACTCCACAGCACACAGTGTGAACAGTGTGAAATTCTTCTCTATATTTAACCCATTTAACCCATTCACCAAGTGAACCCACGGTCTTCTGATCACAGGGGCAACTCTCTAACTCTCTAATTTCCAGACCCCTTTCCTCATGGAAGCCCAGTTTTACTTGTAGCTCCATCAAATACCTGGTTTGGCTCTTTTTACTTCATTAGATTAAATTAGGTGTGTTGCTTATAGAAATTCATAAATCCACAAAAGAGCAGAAATCTGGAACCAAACCTGTGTTGTTGTAACCAGCTCACTTTTTGATACTTCTTGACACTTTCTACTTCATTCTTGTTTGTTTGCATTTATTCTAATGTTCTCTTGTGTTTTTGCTGTCAGAAAGAAACCCACTACTGATATAAACGGCTTCAGACTACTGAAATAAACGGCTTCAAACTATTTGCATATGCGGTCACCACTATTACAGAGTACTGTTAGTAAACAAACAAACAAAAAAATTAATAACAAGGAAAGTTTGGCTTTACAGTATAGGGGGTATATAAATGCTCCAAAATTGACACCACTCATTTCTGTGTACGTGAATCACCACCTCTAAAGTATTGTTTCAGAGAAAACATTTTGTGCTTTCTTTCCATTCCTCATGGACACACAGACACGCTCGGCCCACAGAATATATATAAATCCACCCAGGAAGATGTCTCTCCTGCAGAACCGGCATGAATCATCCTCCTCTTCACCTCCGCATATGGATGATAAGCCTGTCAGGTCTGCTCCTATAGTGCCTGCTAACCGCCGCGGAGGCCAGGGAGCTTTATGTGGCTCTAAAGGCTATAAATCTGCACACACTTTCTCCGCTGCTGAATAGGACTTATGCTCCTGTAATTTCATTTAAGCTTCTGAAATCTTCTTGCAGGTTCAGTCGGATGGTCCGAGGGCTGAACTGAGCTGAGCTTTGTTTGATTTATGATTCAGCAGAAGAGCGAGAAATGAGAAATAGAGTGAAAAATGGACAAAGCAGCGAAACGTGATCGTCATGTAAAGGATAAAAGCAAGACTTTGCTAGAGGAACAAGTTAACAGTGCAATGACAAGTGATGCTGGTAGAAGGTTAGAAGTAAATTTCGTTTTACACGCTGACACACTGCTCATATGAATCGAAACAGTACGAGTATGATTAGTGCTTCACACTAAATATTAATATTACAATATGTTAAACCACGGGGTACCAATAAATGGTTAGATAAAAAGCCCATTGCGATTATACCACATGACTTTTATTATTAGATTTTAAGATCCAAGGAAAATTACACTCCACAAAGAATAGTTCCGGTCTAGAGCTGCTGTACATAAACTCTGCAAAAACTTAAGGGTGTCTACACTGGAAACATCTAGTCAGGACACAACCCAACTACACACTAAACACCAAAAAGCCTGAGAACAGCAGATCCACATTATCAATCTGTGTTTAGAGCAGCTCCAGCAGACACAAACTGAAAGTGAAACACTGAGTGAAACTTCAAGCAGTCCAGCTGTTTCCCCAAAATGAATATGTATAATAAATGTATATGTATAGACTTGTGGACGTGGTTTAGGACACACTTTACCTTACTGTGAGCTGTAAAAATGAACTGAACTTCTTCATTAAGGTGGATCAGACTTGTAGCCACTTTTTGTTCCAGATATCAGTTTAGTTTATTTTTACAGCTCTCAGCAAGTCGAACTGTGTCCTAACCATGTTCGGCGGTCTGATCCACCTTAATGAAGAAGCTAAGTTCATTTTTACACCTCACAGCAAGTCATACTGTGTCCTAAACCACGCCCACAGGTCTAATCCACCTTAACGAAGAGCTGGATGTGGTTTGAAGATCTGTTTTTACAGAAACGATGTGGGTGAGTACTGACTCCATGTGTTTGTTAGCTATATTAAAGTCATAGCTCCAGTTCTGAACTGAAGAAGAAACATCTAGACTCCAAACCTGTCCTAGATGATCAACTACTTCTGAGCTTGGTGGAGAAACAGTGTGTTGTGTGCAAAACCTGGAGCAATTTGTCTCCTTGCCTTGACATCACACGCGAGAACGGAGATCAAAACAGACAAACTCGGCACATGAAATTTATCACCACTGAACGTGCTCCTCCCTGTGGGGCTCCTCCTGCACTCCTGCTTCATTATCTTGTGAGCCGAACCCATCAGAAGCTGGAGGGGACATCAAAGGTGTCCTACATTTCCTGCCTAAAATGCTAAGCAGCGTTCCTCTTTTGTTGAATCAGACTTTGTCCGGATGATGCCTATGAGTCTAATTCCTTCCGTCGCCGTTAGGCTGGGAGGATGAGCCTCGTCATTTTGACGTATTTGGGCCTCCGGAAAAAAAACCCAAAAAACATTTTCATACTTACTCTGGCCTTTTGGGCCTTTTCTTCAAGGCTGTCTCTTCACTCCACACAGGCCTAAAGTACAAAGCCGTCATATGATCGTTTTAACAGTGTGGATCTATAAACAAGTACGACTCCAGTCACAAAGTAGGTCTCTGCTTCATTACAGAGTCATAAATGTGCCTCATAACTCAAATCTAAATGTGTTTGAAAAGGGGGGTCGCTTCCTTTTATCAGTAGAATGGAATGTTTCAAATTAGTTTGAAATAATCAAAATTACATTTCCTTCTCATCCCAAATGCACATTATTAGCAATAAGGGTTTCATGTTTTAACAAAAAAACATTAGTGGAGCCCATTTTGTTGCCATTGAGAGCCAAATTTCACAAAGTTCTTTAAACACAAGTCCGCCATCATAGAGGGGATCCAACAACCCTCAGAACTCAGAGTGTATCAGTAAACTCTGATTTCAGTAAATATAAACTGTGTAAAACAGTCTAGAACAGGTGTTTACCCTCAGAACTCATAGTGTATCAGTAAACTCTGATTTCAGTAAATATAAACGGTGTAAAACAGTCTAGAACTGGTGTTTGTTCTCCTACAC
>JBBIGA010055358.1:0-12699 GCA_037576975.1 Alestes dentex
GAAGCCTGGAGAACTGTTCCTCAAGAACACATTAACATACAAGAAAGTCTGGATCTCTGGAAGAGAAATATGAAGAACTGAGTGGTGGCTCAAGCCATCTGCACAGGACTGTACATCCTTTGACAGAACAGGGGTCTGAGTTTATTTTTGTCACAGAATATTCTGTAATATAGGTCTACATTTATTAGGTTTGATGTTTTGATTGCTTTGAGGTTCCTTGTTTTCAAATAAAATGTTGCACAAGACAAAATATCAACGTGCCATTTGAAATCCAGACAAATCTAATGACCTTTAACGGGGTTGGACAAATTTACAAGAGACTGTAGCTCCATTTTTTGGGGGGAATATAGTGACATTTTGCCCATGGACAAGTATTCACAGTGCAAAGATGGAGCATAAATATTGCAACCAGTGGCTTCACTACACTGTGTGTACAGTGATGTTATCGGCAACCCGATTCTCTAGATCTATGGTCCGAGGCCACTCTGTAATCAACAGGCCTTGAGCAATACAACAACAGGAGCACAGAAGCAGCTCAGAAAGTCTCTTTTGTCTCGAATGTGGCGAGGTGTTATGGGGTGGGGCGGGAGCATATGGCATTTCCAGGGTCCTGGTGGGCAGAGGCCTGATTCCCGTCTCTCCTGCTGGGTTTGTGTGGGGACAGTGTGAACGAGTCCAGCTGCTGCTCTGGTGACCTTCATTAGCACAATAAACACTGGCACCAGTCACAGCCAGATACTGTGCAATCGGACCCAAAGCTCCGGAGCTGCCAGTGGGGCCGGCCAAGCGGCTCCTGACTGATCGATGCATCTAATAACTCATTATTGCAATAGATGTTTTTCAGGCCTTATTGATTACCCTTAGCAAAAAGTCGTTTATTCAAGTGTACTAAGAGTATACTTAATTTATAACAAAACTGAGGCAGTATACTTGAAGTTTACTTTTTATATACTATATTTTAAATACTTAAGAATAGTATAGTGAAGTATACTTGATTTATACTGGTAAGTATAAAGAAAGTCTATAAAGTATACTTTTGTAAACTTAAAAATGACCTTATAAAGTATACTTAAAGTATACTTTTACAAACTTACAAAAAGTATACTTTCTAGTACACTACAAGTACATGGTCCGTATACTTGCTGTACTTATACTTAAAATGAACTTCAAGTATACTACTTTTTGCTAAGGCTATTGGCTATTGATGCTTTTCTCTCACGGGACAGTGTTGAAAAATTCCAAGAGATATTGGGCATTTTAGCCTCGTCTGGCTTAAAAATGATGTGTTTCAATCAGAAATGTTCACAAGAACGTAGTAAACAGGCTCCAGTTGTCCCCAGCCAAACCATTTTACATCCAGCGGCTGACAAGAAAGAGACGCTCCGTCTCTCTGTGTGTCTTTCTCAGAACATATCGTCCTTCTTCCGCAGACTGGAGACACGCACAATTTATCATGCAGGTCCCAGCATACAGGAATTTGTTTCACAGTCGTGGAAATGTTAGGCAGAGAGAGCACGAACACTCAGGAAACCTTCAGTACTGGCCGATAAAGACACGATATTTGTTCCTTTAAATCTTCTAAGCTTCTATTCTTCTAAGCTGTAAAGCTTTCTAAACCTCTACATTTGTTTTAAAAGTAGTTTTACACGGAACGTTCAGTCGATGGTGATGATGAAGCCTGTGGTCTCCAAAACTGTATAACTGTCCTCGCTCTCTCTAGGTGGTCGGGATGTTCCTCCCTCTCCCCGCATCACTGACGTTATAGAAATAGCAGTTAGTGTTCTCCTCCAAGCGTGTTGAGCTGTTCAGTAATGTTGCACTAGCAGCAGCTCGAAAGAAGTGCTTGCACTGTGTAACTGGTGAAAAAAATTGGTGTAACTGGTGAAAAATGTTTAGTATTTTTTCTTTCTTTCTCTTTTTATCAGTTGTACCAATTGTTTCAGCAGTTACACAATACTAACATGTCCTTAACGTGTCTACGGGGAGGAAGCATATGCCAGTTTTTGTAACTTGTGAAAAAAAGGAAAAAGAGAAGCACTTCAAGAAAAAAAACTAAAAAAAAGTATCTGAAAGTAGGCCACCATTCTCCATTCTCCAAAACTCTGCTACATGGGAGGAAAAAAACCACACACACAGCTAACAACATGACATCATACAGTATGTGTGTTATTTCAGGCCAGATTTGGACAAGATTTATTATTTTTTGCGCTCCAACGCATTTTCTGCTGATCTCCTTTTCAGTCAATTCTGCTATAGCCCTTCTAGAAAGCAGGTAAGGTGGTAATTCCCACGTGGGGATAAATATGATGATAGATTGTAGTGATAAATTCTATCCCAATATATTACTTTTGGTGCATTCCAACATTTCACAAACCTCAAAGCAACAAACAAAAACACTGCAATGCAACATAAAAGTGTCAAGTATTGCAGTGTTATAATTCTGCCGTATCCTTTTTGTTCCACGTTCCCTGACTTGGCGAGGTCTCTTATCATCCTGAGCATTGAGGCAACTCAGAAACAAAGCTTTCAATAACTTTTTAATGTGAGGCGGGAGGATCTGGCCAGCAGATGAAATATCTCCCACCGCTCCCATCAGTCCCCGGTCCAACAGACCATCACGGAGGGGACTAGCTAATGAGGACAGCTCTCTGCTCGCAGGAGTACAGCAGAATCAAACGATGGAGCCAGCTGATTGAAGTTCAAGTGCAAGTCATGAAGGAACAAGCTGCTAGGGTGCCCACACACAAGGTTCTGAGTTTGGACCGTGTCTGTAGGCTGGTATGCAGCCATGAGTAAGCTTTTCTCTCTCAAAAGAAATCTGCCGTACTGTACAGACGGTTAAACTTTTAATCAGGATCATAGTGCTGAACATGTGCAAGGTTCTTTACGACATTCTTAGAGTAAACCATTAATGAAATTTCATTTGCAAGCATCAGGACTTATTAAGACCTAGACTTCAGTCCATCATGGACGCTGCTGATCACCTGCTCCTCAGAGTTGAGAGACCTCAAACAGGGAGACTCACCAGCATAAAGTGCTCATCTGAACCCTACAGCAAAACCTTCCTCTCCTTCTGTAACTCCGCCCCATCACACACACATCCATCAGACTCTATAACGCCTCCCTCTGTCACACACACATCAGACTCTATAACTCCACCCCTGTCACACCCACATCCATCAGACTCTATAACTCCTCCCTCGGTCACACACACATCAGACTCTATAACTCCACCCCCATCACACCCACATCCATCAGACTCTATAACTCCACCTTCTGTCACACACCCACCCATCTGACTCTATAACTCCGCCCCTTGTCACACACACAGACACACACATCAGACTCTACAACCCCTCACCCTGTCATACACACACACACACACACATCAGACTATTACTCCACCCCGTCTCACACACACACACACACACCCCAGACTCCATAACTCCACCCTCTGTCACACACCCACCCTCTGTCACACACCCATCAGACTCCCCCTGTCTCACACACACACACACACACACACGCACACACATATTAGACTCTAGGGGCAGCTGGTAGCCTAGTGGTTTTGGCGTTCGCCCTGCAATCAGGAAGTCTCACTTTAACTCCACCCCCTATCACACACCCTCCCATCAGACTGTATAACTCCGCCCCTGTCACACACCCATCAGACTCTATAACCCCACCCCCTCCCATCAGACTGTATGACTCCACCCGCGTCACACACCCATCAGACTCTATAACTCCTTCTCCATCTCACAGCCACAATAATCTGTGCATTTTCTTGCTGGGTTTAAATCATCATCATTATGTACAATATCTTACGTGCAATAGTCTCACCATGTGAAATATCACTACTTAGATCAATATTACTGATTTACTACTGATCTCTATTACGTACAATAACAGACTCAGTTTAGAGAACAACTCCAAACCACTATCTGTGTTCCTGGTAAATGGCTCAGCAGTAATTTATCTATAGTATTTATGCCCCAGCCTTTTGTGTAAATAGCCTAATGTATTTCGTACAGAGTACTTTCTGCAGACTTCACTTAGACTTTATATTTCATACTACTTTATATTATACTATTCTTGTGTGTGTCTTGTCTCTGTGCATTCGGAACATAAACAATTTCCTCCAGGATCAAATTTTCTGATTCTGATTCATCAGAGGCTCTGCAGACTGCTGATTCAACCCACTGAGATTTCATGGGATGGGAAAGCACCCTGGTGTGCTGAACCATAAGAGTTCATGAGCAAGGTTGTCATTAACCAGCCCATTTCACTAAGCATTGTGAAGGCCATGTTTCTGAAGGTAGGATCTTTGTGCCGCGATCCGCTTCTGGAGATAAAAGCTCTCTCAGGGCCGAGCCCCCGGCCACACTCACCGTCCAAGTTATCCCACCTGCTCTAATGGAGACAGCATTCATCTCGCTTGGCTTCATTTCTTCCTTTGTAGGCAATTCATCATCCCGGGATGGTGAGAAAAGAAGCATTTTTCACCTTCTCACTCAGCAGGGAAATCAGGAGAAAGGGCTAAAGAAAGAGCTCTAACCAGGCACCATTCTGCAAACATGGCTCTGTACAGGCTGGAAATACGTGCTATCAAGGTGCCGCCAGTGCAAGGAATATTCATTACAGTCAGCTCCAGAATTACAGGCATTACGGGCAAAAATGGTTCAGAGAAAGACTGTTCGAAAAAAAAAAAGGTACAATGTCATAGAAGAAGTCCTAAAGAGCCATTTTATAACACAATTAGGTAATAAACCTTCACAAAATAAGGCTCTTTACACGTTTTATCATTCTTTTTAGAAGCTCGACATCACTGTGCTTTAGATGAACAAAACGTGGGTTTATCAGGGACCCCAGAACAAAGAACCAGGAGCAGATGGTTCCAGATGATCAGGCGGTGATCAGTATACTGGTGGTGCTGAATGCTGAGTGGCTGGAACTCCTTTATCTAGGCTCCTTGTATTTTTAGGCACTTTGTAGCCTGTCACACTAAAACGTTTGTTCTGATTTTTTTCATTTAATCTCCTCAGAATGCCAAAGATGACACCTAAAAGTTCTTCCAGGTTCAAAGATCTTGTGGTTTTTTTTTCCAGTTTCTAAGACCAAAAATAAAAGAAATTTGTTCATTTTTGTTCTTTATGTTCATTTGCGTGTGATGCCATTTTTAAAACCCCAGTAGTGGTTTTTATTATTATTATGTTTCTTAAATTACAATAACTTTGGTTCCATGTGACACAGGAACACAAAACAAAGCTCAGCATGATGCCTGACATTTCGAGCACCAACACAAACTGCAGGAACTTCAAATAAGGAGCTGTTTTACTGTATGATGACAATTTACCATTTGTTGTGCCTCCAGGAAGGATCTGTGCCACTCATGTTCAAAGGGTTAAAGGCAAAAGTCAGTTACTGTCCAAGTACTGATAAGCCTGCGTATCCGTGGGTATCTTTGGATTTTGAGCATTCCAAATTGGATCCCGATCATAAGGAGATGGTGAAGTCTTGTGCTAGTGGTCAAACAGTCACCATCGTTCAAGAATGTGTTGATTTCACATGCGACACACACCTCAGTCACTCAAGTGGGTTCGACGTGTGACTCACAGAGTCAGCGCTGCACTGAGTCACCCTGAGAGACAGAAGTGCTCGGTGTAAAGAGTTTAATGTTGCTGTATAATCTCCACAAGCACTTCTTTAAAGGAGCGACAGGAAATTCAGCGGCACAGCGCGAGCCCTCGGCTGTGAGACGAGTGAGTCAGGCCTCCCGTCTACCTTTCAGATTTAACGTCTCAATAAACGGAAGCGAGCGTTTTTTTTTCCGACTAAACTGATCTGAATAGCCGATTTCATCGCTTAGCATTCAAATAAAACCCCATTTGACTCGCAATTCCGAGGGTAAATCAATATTTTATAGAAGATTAGTCCGAGATGAAAGGAGAATTCGGTCAAGAAGGCTCCGATTCTCTTCCAGCAGTGCAGGAAACAGCCAGACGAAGCTCAGGAGAGTCAAAGGCCTTAGAGAATGAAAGCCCAGGTTTAACGTTAGTCTGAATATTTGACCTTAACCGCATGCAATGAGACCCAAAATATTTCAATAATTGAATCATTAAAATATCTGAATAACATCGGAATCAACACACTTCTCGGAGGAAACAAGTGAAGCTAAATGTTAAGTGTCGCCGGGAGCTGCGGTGAAGTCTCCCACTCCTCTGGTCAGCTGGTCTCAGTTGTGTTTGTTCCTGAGAATAAACGAAAGCGCTGCAGGCGGCTCCCTGGAGCTCCGCATTCAGCTGATGGGACTAAATTTAGCTCGTGCTCCAGTATAAAGAGCTTTTAGCACCCTTAATCAACTCCCTGTTCACTGATAGCAGATCAGTCTTAAGAGGATGGTTAAAAATCCTTATTTTTTCCGTGATTAATTGATCGAAATTAACACGTTAATTCGACACCCCTAATATATATTAATATAGAGAGACAGATAGATATAATTATACTTATACATTACAAACAGATATAATTATACATTTTTCATTCATCACTACTGACCTATTATAAGAAACTTCATATAGTTATAATTATAATGTGAATCACCAGACCAGGTTTAGATATTTAAGGATCTATTAAGTGCTGAAACAGTAACGAGTGCATTTAAAGTTAAAGGACAGTCTAGAATTGGTCTCTGCATCACCAACAACCAGTTAATAGGAGTCAGACCTGCACTGTTACAGATTCTCTTAGAAAGGAAACTGGGTTTATTTTATATATTCATTCATAGATGTTCACTAAACCACCTTCCGGTTTAGACATTAAAACAGAATATGTCTTGAACGATCCTTATTCTCACACTCCGGGTCACAGGGAAGAGCTGGAGGCGTTTCCCATGAAAAGCTCCGAACATGAAAGGTGAACAGTGCAGAGGGAAAAGGGCCGGGAAGGCGGGAACAATTCTAGGAAGAATCAGAACAAAGAAAATCTCGTGTAGGAGCAGAAATACTTCCACACGCCGAATGCCTTACAAGGGCGAGGAATCTGTGTCCCGTCTGTAGCGCTGGATTAAAGACTCCGCTTTCTAAGAACACGCATTTCAGGAAAAAAAAAAAAAACAACAACTTAATTATCATTTATCCCATTAATCTGAACACCAGAGAACAAACATGTGGAAACTCCTCATTGAAATACACTCTCTACTAAAACCCCTCACTATTAACATGAAATACGTTTTGCTGCTTGTCAGCAACTATGAGTCCCCAGCGACGCCGGCTCGCTCCGGTCCCTAAAACCGTTTTTTTCCTGCACGTTGGTTGATGTACAGCTTCTGGCTGGAGGAGAAGCAAAGCCCAGCTGCAGATTCCTTCAGGAAGCGGCGCATGCGGCGCGCACAAGCACTGGCCCCTGGCCGAATCTCTCCGGAGACGGAGGGAAATTATATCCAAACAGCCGCCGGATCCAAGTGTGTGAAGAAAGCCTAAGCTGGGGGAGTGGTGTGAATCCCTGCAGCTCTTCTCCTCCGCTGCAGAACACCTCCACACTGCGGAGAGAGAGTCCAGCTCTTTGTGTTCGAGTGACCCAGCCAGGCCACAGAGGGCCTGAAACTCAGCCTGGATTCTGGGAGCGCTACTCTCAACACCTTCCTCCCAAAAACGCCTGCCGTGAAAACACTCTCCAGGCTCCCCGTGGCAAGTGCAAACAGTCAGACAGCCGCTCTCCTCGCCCACAGGTGGAGTTCCATTAATGGTCCAATAATGTTTGAATTGAGAGTGTTTTATTAAACATTTGGGCTTTTAAATGATGGGGGGAAAAAAAAACCTCTCTCAGGCTGAGCACTGAGGGATATTACAAAATCTACGAATCCACCTTAATTAAAAACTTCCCGTGGGATTTAATGGTTGAATCAGTCCAACAGATTTTGCTAAGCAAAGGCTAATGCTCGGTTATTTCAAAGGGATTAAGAAGAAATTTACATTTTCGATTTTGGCTAGAACACGATCCCGTAGTAGTGAGGCGTAATAGCTTAAGACGTGGACTCCAACTCACCCCAGAACAAAGCAGGTTGTGAGAGATGCAAAGTGAAGCATGAAAAAGACCCTTTTGTGAAAGGGTGAAAATATTTGGACTGGCTTGAAGATTCTAAATGCTTGAGTATTCGCTTGTTTTGTTGGTATTTTTTGTTCTAGGGTTAGGGTTGGGAAATGTATTTTTTTTCAAGCAATGAAATCTGTAGTCTGAATGATCACACTCTGTTAGCAAAGGCCTTAAAAGGGACAGTGATTGTTGCTATGTGGAAAATGTTGAAAAATAAATAAACGCCAGCTGGTTTAGGCATTCATGAGTGCAGGAAAAAATGCAACATTTTTGTCTATCGTTTAGACATTGACGCTAAAAGAGCAAAATTGCCTGAAAAAACACACATGGGGAAGCTTTAAAATGACCATCTCAAACATAAGTATGGTAATGCTTATCTACTTTCTGGTAAAGAAGAGAGTAAAACGTGTTTGTTGTGGTGAGATCTGCCGTCACCTCCATGGAGGTCCTACTTACATTCACCCTTAGTGTCTACATTGCTCATAAAAGCTGCTTTTGAATGAAGGGCTACAATCGTGCCTTCTAAAGCAACATATGGCACAAGCAGCTGGGCTACAGCCATTTTCAGGCAGTACGGGGCTCACAGTCCAGTCCTACTCATTTCTAGGCTTCAGGTGTGATACGACACATTCGCTGTAGATGAGCAGTCACTCTGAAAGTCATCCGCCTGACACAGTGTATTCACATTCAGCACATTTACGGCATTTATCAGACATTTTTATCCAAAGCGACTTCTACAGGGGTATCCCGGGAGCAGCTTGGGTTAAGGGTCTTGCTCAGGAACCCAGTGGTGGTATGCAGAAGGTAGGATTCGAACCCATGACCTCTTGGTCTAGAGGGGAGTATCCTCTCCACTAGACCACAACTGCCACAGTATCTCCCAATTATTACACTCTGACTGAACTGCTAACAGTATCACTTTGCCTCTAAAACATAACAGCCATAACAAAATTTATTACAAGCAACAACATACTGAGAACTGCTATAACCAACAGCCTCTTGTCCCAACAGCAAGCGACACAAGTGAGTAACGACAGAACCAAAACGTTCCCACTGCAGTCAACAAAGCTGTCTACATCGGTCTGAGAATGACAAATTTGAACCAGCTCCTATTTCCCTAAAACAGGTGAGCAGAAATAAATCCATGAGGTGGAGAACTTCAACTCTCTGACTCCTAAGTCTATAAAGACGTCCATGTTTCAGTTTCAGTTTGTGTTTTTGATCTGATGTGAGCTCACTCATCTATACTGGGTTTATTTGTGGTATCGAAATGTACAATGTGGAGCTGGTTTCATTACATTATTAGCCGATAAGCTGGTAGTTTATTTTTGTTCTGATGTTTCCAGGTTAAGTATTTTTGTGCCACAGCTCTTCCTTTAGCACATGAGGTTTATACGCAGCAGCAGAGAATAAATAAGGTTTCCCATGAATCAGTTTTTGTGTTGCAAAATCTAACAACTGCTTTAAAAAAAATAATTCATTTATGATTCAAAATCACGAACCATGGTCTAATGGTAATAATACTGGGGTGCTGGCATGAAGCTGAAGGCCGAGTAGTACTGCCTCTCATCTGTTGGGGCATATTTATAAAATGTGAATATAATTTTTTTAAAGTTGATTTTAAGAATGAATATTCAAGTATTAGTTGAAATTCAGTGCCTATAACATGCTGGTCAGGTCAGCCCTGGTGAACATCATCAAAATGTGCCCATTTGGTGTGAAGGAATTAATGGAGTTAATGGAGTCAAGTCCAAAAGTACCACCACAGCAGTTCTATACTTGCGTGGCACCCCCAAATCAATAGAGCATCCAATGATATAAGCATCAGCAGGTCAGAAAGCTAGACGGTCACATTCCGGGGGTCAGACAGCAGTGGAATTAATTACACATCGCAGAATATCAATCCAGGCTTCCCTTCTGGAGCCACCATGCAGGAGCCATTCCCTTCTACAGCACTTACTAAATCTTCAGCCTGTGCTGGGAGCAGGAGAAGGTATTGACTGGAGATGCTAAAATGCAGGTACATTTTTTTTTTCACTATTAAAGAGATCTAGAGCTTGTTTCAGGATATCCATAATAAAGAGAAAATAGGTTATCGATGAGCCTTTCAAATGCACTGTATTTCAGTACTGCTCCCCCCCACAGGCAACTTCTCTTCAGAGAATCCTACCATTCTGCATTAAATTAGGATGTTCTGTCGATTTCTATTCATCTTTTAAACCTTTAGGCTACATCCTTGAAAGAAAAAAAAGCATTAAGCATTGAATTCTAACCATACATCCCTTCACTTTCCTGTCAGACGGAACCCGGCGCACTCCGGCAATAACAGATGAACGCAATGAACATCCTGAATGAAGCGAAAGAGTTTCGCATCAAACAGTCGTTCTTAATGAATCTGCTAAGGAGGCCTTTCAACACCACATTCCCAAACGACACGCCAGATGTGTGAGGAAAGTGTGATGTGAGTGCCTGCAAAGCACATGGTGGAGAAGACTGAAGGACTCCGGTTCTGCTGGGGGTTCTCGAGCGTGGCGGGGGGGGGGTATGGGATGCTCCCTCTTCCATCAAGTTCTGATGATTACACTGAAGATGAGCCTGAAGACTCCCTGCGGCGCACATCAACTGAATCACACATCAAAAAATCAGCGCATGCCCCTAAGTGAAGAGTTTTCAAAGAAAAGTTTGTATTGTGTGGTTATGTGCAAAAGTTTGCATGCCCCAGGTTCTCAAAGTCTGAAAAAGTTGCACACTTTTGCACCTTTTAATATACTTTTACTGTTCAGTTGCTGAATTTCACATATAAAAATGTGGCTTGTGCAAGTCAGTTTATGCTTTTTCTTAATGTTAAACTAAGTGAAAATTGTGCACAAAAATCTGCAGAAAGTGACACTTTTTAAAGCTGCATTACAAATATATATATTTTTTTTCAACAAAATATATAATTTGGCCAGGGGTGTCCAAATACTGTCAGTGTTTCTGTTGGTAATAATTGCTTGCCACACGTAAATCTAGAAAAAACTAATCAAAAACAAACCACCGACCCCTTTGATAACTAAAATTGCTTAAGATAAGATAAGATAAACCTTCCTTTGCATTGTTATGCCAGAAAGTGGACAAAACAGAGGTAAGAGCAGCAAAAACAATAAAATAAAAACAACACACACAACAGTCCAATATAAAAAGTACACTGTACAAATAATATAAAAATATAAATATGGACATTTGCGTGTGTATGTAAATATATATGCGTACAAACACGAAACAGTGGTGCGTGGAGTCCGATTTTAGTAACTAGAAATGTAATTAAAAAGTAAAGAGAATAAAAATAGGAAAATAAAGAAAGAAGCTCAGAAATGAGCAGAGCTGCTGTAACAGGCTGCCACTCACCGATTACCAAACGCCAATCACCGCCCAAACCCCGCCCATCCCGTTGGCTATCATCGTGCGCTACCGCACCAAACCTCTTAATTGCTCCTGGAATAATATTTCAGGAAACATTCCTGCTATTCAACTAGCGACGGGTATAATTAGGATTTGACTGATACCAGTATTGATACTGAGGCTGCTCAATACTCTTATTGATCCCACTCTCCATAATTTGGTGCAGAAAATAAAGAAGTCATATTGAAAGATGTGAAAAGATTTGAGGATTATTTTACTGTGCTGTTTTGGAGAAATAAGGATCTAAACTGTGTCCTGAGTTTCTGTTTCTGTAATGAGGGAGGAACGTCGCTACTAATGTTCTGATCAACAGAGCGCCGCTCCGTCCCTCCACTGATCCAATCCAGCATCCACCGTTTGGAATCGCAGCTGTGTGAGAAAGTATTGACACTGCAGAAACACTGACAGCGGTAGAAGATTCTCCACTGACCAATCAGAATCCTGCACCAGTATAAATAACTGTATACACATTTCTGTATTAAATCAAAAGGTCGTTTGAAAATGCTTTACACAACTCAGTAAAGGCCCAGACAAGATTCAAACGATACGCTGAACCCGGCTGAACTTATGGGTGATCGTAAAAATGTTTCAGACTCTATACTGTAAAATAAACCCAGTGCAGTCCCACATCACAGCTCTCTATATAATCTGAGCTCAGGTCCCTCAGCGCGAGTCCGGGCTGTGAATCAATCTCCCTCGCAGACGCAGTTGTGCATTAGCAGTCAAGGCATGGTCAACTTTACATTGATTCTTGATGAGGCAAACATAAATCAGTTCACTCGCTGCCTAGAGGCAGGCAGAGGACATGAAGTCAGCATACAGCGAGTCCCTTACTTATACAGACAGGTCAGTCAGCCTTGCATCGCCATGCAGTGCAGCCTGTGAGTCGCTGGACAGGGAAATCAGTCATTTTGCAGTGCAGCGTGTCAGATATCTAACGAAATATCAACCACATACCCTTCATTTCTTTATATTTTACTTTTAATCACCTGGTTGGTGCAAAATTACTCTCAAACGTATCTTTGGCATATAGATTAAATGTAGATTAAATGAAAGAAATAGGTACAAATGTTTTACATTACTGTCCAAAGACACAAGGAGCCTAGATGAAGGAGTTCCAGCCACTCAGCATTCAGCACCACCAGTATACTGATCACCGCCTGA
>JBBIGA010055450.1:0-12694 GCA_037576975.1 Alestes dentex
CATGGTAATGAATCTGCACTTTATCTCTACCTACCTTACCACCTACCATCTACCATCACACTGTTTCTACTGTTTTCTTCTACTGTCTTAAGGTCGGGCGTTCGCAAAAAGCATTTCACTGCATGTCGTACCCTGTATGATACTGTATATGACAAATGTGAATCTGAATCTGAATCCTTTGTCTCGTGGGTTTAGTATGCAGCGCTGACTTTTGCAGACGGTTCTGAATGGAATACAGGATTAGGTTTCTCCGTCCCTAACAGACTGCTCTATGGTGAACCATCAACTCATCAGAGACAAACTTTCACCTCCACCATCTGTTTTTCTTTATCACTGAACATTTGACCACATTTTTCATTGTATCAATCAGTCTATCTATCTATCTATCTATCTATCTATCTATCTATCTATCTATCTATCTATCTATCTATCTAATTGTGATCTATGTATTTATAAAACCTTATTGCTCCATACGGAGGTCCGATGATTGTCCATGGGAGGGTGCGGGCTTGTGTTTATGAACTGCGGGACGAACTTAAAGTGTATCTAACAAACGAGAGGTCCGATTACACAAAGCTGCTTGCAAGTGATGAGTGGTGTGCAAGACTGGCATCCCTGACAGATATATGAACTGAACACAGGAATGCAAGGCTGAAATGAAAACCTGCTCAGATAAAATAAATGGATTTCGCTTGAGGGTGCATCTCTGGCAATAGCATGTGGGAAGTGCCAACCTGACATCACCAAGAAATGGGAAGACGTCAATACTGCTGATCCATATGAGATAATAGGTAAACATCTGAAAACTCTTGAGTAGAAGCTGTCATTTTATTTCTCTTCAGCCTTCACCGAATCCCTTGACTGGGTTAGGGACCCATATATCACTTGTTGGGAAGGACATGAATTTACAGGATCAGGAGGAACTACCTACACTGAGACAAGATCATGGTTTAAAGCTAAGCTTTGCTGATCAACCTTTGAACAGTTTTTGAATGACTGCTGCAAAGGAGTTCCCCATTCTGGCAAACAAAGTTATTTTAACATTTTTTTTCCTCAACATTTCTGTGAGCTGAGCTTTTCAAGCCTGTCTGCTATAAAAATAATCAGAGAGACTGAGAGCTGTTGAGGAAGAGCTTTGTGTGTCTGTCTTCAATTCCAGCCATGATATCAGCTTGGTATTCATCCAAACAGGCCCAAGTTTCACACGGAGTATAAATAAATTGAGAGACTATATTGTCATTATTAGGCTATAGTGTGTCATTTTGTAACATCTTTGGTTGGTGGTGTGCCATGGGATTTTTTTAGTGTAAAAATGTGCCATACACAATGTAAAAAACACTGCTGTACACTGTGGTGCCGTCAATGCTGAGTGGAAGGGGGCCAGACTGGCACAACCAGTTATGAAGTTTATTGGGAAGTTACTTTTTCATGTTGGTGATACAGGTGCTGCAACCCTTTCTGTAAATGATTGAAGTAATCATTTAAAAGCATTTCTCATGTTTTACTTGCTTTATATTACATTTTTATGGGAATAAAAACCCATTTAGTTAGACAAATACGTAGAGACGGGAGGAATGAGCTTTTTCATGACACGATATAGGCAACTTGTCATTGGCCAGAATCTGTGGCACCATAGAGACAGAAGCCCTGGGGGTGACAGGGGTGTCAGGGTTAAGAGTACATTCACTGATTTTCTTTCAGCCCACCTCTCAAAATGCCTCTCCTGGTCATTCCCTCACAACAATCTGTTTCTCCTTATTTTCTGATTGGGCCCCTTATCAGTACTGCTAGGTCCCTTGGCAGACCTGCTAGGCTCATTAGAGAAGCCACTAGTGGATGAGGGCTACCTGCTTCTGGATGAAGCAGGCCAAAGAAGTGAGTCCTATTACGAATGGGTACCCTCAACATCGGTACAATGACCGGACGAAGTCGTGAACTAGCCGACACCCTCAAGCAGCTCTGCATCGACATTGCATGTGTCCAAGAAACCAAATGGAAGGGGGCTTCAAGCTCTACTACAATGGAAACCAAGCCCAAAACAGCATCGGCATAGTGGTCAACCAAAAACTGCGGGACAATGTAGCCCACGACCTAGCAGTAAGCAACACCTTCTTCAAGAAGAAGTTAGCGCATCTCGTCACATACTCGAGTGCCAGCATTGATACGAACCAGTCAGTGGCGAGCATCTGGGACAAGGTGGCAGAATAGATCCATGGCACAGCGACCACTATCCTAGGAAAGACCAAGTCTGGAAGACACTTCATTGACAAGCAATGGAACCTAGAAGTGCAACAAGCGGTCAAAGACAAGAAATTGGCATGGAAGGCATGGCGTCAATCTCATGAAAATGAGGTCCAGCGGTATCAGGAACTGAAATTGGCGGCAAAGAAAGTGGTAGCAGCAGCGAGAGCGGTGCACTACGACCAGCTCTCCCATGACCTGGATACCCCTTAAGGTGAGAACAATGATATCCCTGCTGAAGTGTGGAAGATCCTTGGACAACATGGCATCACCATACTTACCATCCTGTTCAATCACATCATCACGGAGAACAAAGTCCCAGCAACCTGGTCCACCAGCATCACCATCCCAATCTGGAAGTCCAAAGGCGACATGGCCGACTGTTTAAACTACCGATCTGACTCTTATACCATACCATGAAGATATGTGAGCAGATCATCAACTCCCAACTGCGTAACCTCGTCACCATCACACCTAACCAATGCGGCACTGGGAGAAAAAGCTGACACTCCATACGGCATTCCTGGACTTGGAAAAGGCAAGATCTGGCATGCACTACGATCGCATGGAGTCCCTGAGGCCTATGTTCACTGGGTCAAGCTACTCTACATCAACATCACCAGCGTAGTCCAATGCGCGGTTGGTAACTCGCCCCCATTCAACTTAAACGCCAGAGTGCACCAGGGCTCTGCACTGTCCCCGCTCCTGTTCGTCCTCTGTATGGACACAGCAATGGCTGACATCTAGAAATCACACCCGTGGATGCTGCTGTACGCCAATGACGAACCTGGAAGACCTAACCAACCATTGGAAGCCCCGTCTGGACAACAACGGCATGCGGCTCAACATCAAGAAGATGGTGTACCTTGAAGGAGGCCAGCAAACTGACTGCACCATCAGTTTCAGAGGACAGGATCTGAAGAAAATCACCACATTCAAATACCTCAGATCCACACTGAGCAGCGATTGTGACATCTTCCCTGACGTCTGCGCAAGAGTCAATGCAGCATGGGCAAAATGGAGGCAGGTCAAAGGAGTTTTGTGTGACCGTCGAATGCCTGACCATCTTAAAGTGAAGATCTACAAAGCCGCCGTCCGCCCCATCGCCCTCTATGCATCTTAGTGCTGGCCAACAACCAAGAAGCATGAGCAAGCCCTCAACACTATGGAAATGCGTATGCTTCGCTGGTCACTCTGCCTGACCAGATGGGACCACGCCATGAACACTGACGTTCGGAAACGACTGGGAGTCACACCAATCAAGATTGGAGGCAAGACTACAATGGTACGGTTATGTGATCTGAAGTCACGAGAACTCAGTGGCCAAGACAGCGCTGCGGCTTAGCCCGCAAGGAACACGTCCCCGTGGCCGGCCCAAGAAACGATGGATGGACCGAATCAAAGAGGACATTAAAAGCACCCACATCACCCCGGATGACGCCCTCGACCGAACCAAATGGAGGCGGCTTTGCAGACCCTGCAATCACGTGGGATTAATGCCAGGAGGAAGATGGTGCTTTTTGTTGGTTTGGTCAAGAACCTGCTTCTTGATTTTCAAAATAAATGCACATTTTCATAACTTTCTAAGTTTCTAATTTCTTTTTATTACAGCTAGATCAGCTACTAGTTGTAGCAAAATTTCAATCTCTAATTGTGTTCTGTAAAGAGTGAATTCTTGTAGTATATCTATTACATTTTTAAACATTGTCATATAGAAAAACGTTTAAAACCATTTCTGTTGCCCCCTCTGTTGTTAAGTCAATCCTTATCTTCCCCTGCAGCTCCTATTAGTAGTGCTTTCTCCCCTGAACAACACGAAACATATACACCATGTTCTCCAAAGATGCAAAATGTGAACATAAAAGTATTGTTTGACCATGTTATTGTGTTAGCTGAAAGTAAATTTTAAAAGATATTCACAAAGAGTCCACCTTTTTAAAAATATATTCCTTCAAGCAATAAATTCAGTGAGCTCATGGTAAATTCCTTTATTGCATAATCGTTTCTCCTGGATACAGAAGGATTAGTGGTAATAGCAAACAGACAGTTGAAAATTGTGTCCAACAAGTTGAGACACTTTAAAGAGAAAAAATAGCATAAGCTGATGTAGTGGTTAAAAAGATTAAAATGATCTTTAAAAGAGAAAACATTACAGAATCAATTTGTTTCAGTGTGAATATAATGGTTTTGAATATTTGCTGATGTGATTTATTGTGTTAATGTTTTTATTTATCCACAATTCTGTTACGCCTGTGATAATTGTTGAAGAAAGAAAGAAATCACACAGCCAATACAGCTCCACACACAGACAGCAGTACGAGTTTGTGTGGTCTTTGACTGATGTCTTAATTTCCCCTTTTTCAGGGGTGCAACACTGACAACCAGGGTAGTCTGCCAGTGAGAAAAGCAACCAAAGCAGTTACTGATTCATTTATACTAGTTACTGTGAATAAACTATAGTCCTTGCTAGATAAGTCATAACAGTTACTGATTAATTTGTAGTAGTTAATGCAAATGTTACTGATTCATAATTAATGAGATTAATATTTGAGTTATAATCAGCCTTAATAAGGGAAAAAAAAAACATTCTTAGATTTGGGGAAATCCTTGACCTACTCATTTCATGTGTGCATTAAAGCTTCCCTAAAGAGCAATTACTTCGTTTATTTGACGACTTGGAGGCTTTTAAACTGTGTTTTATCGCAGGTTGTTTGTACTCTGTAGTTTTTCAGCCCCAGGTGTTACTGTTGAGAATCACAAGGTTTCACTTCATTGTTGATTGTGGATGTCAAACATCATCCTTAACGCTCGGAGCAGTGAAGGATCCACGTTCGTAGCCTCAGTATTCATGGACATTACAGTCCCATCTTCTGTGTAGGCATACTGTGCCGCACATTGTTGCTTCCATTCTCTCCTCATGCTCTCGGTTCTTCTACGTACCAAACAAGCCGCCAGATGCACAGTGGCTGTTACTCGTGTAAACATGAGTATGTGTGATGCCCCAAAGATGAGCATGTAGAAGGGAATATGTGGAGCATTATTATCATGTTGTAGGTACGGGATGATGAAGCGGTCGTCTCTGCACACGTACCCTCCAAGTCTCTCAAAGCCCCTCCACACAGGTTCATCTGGTTTCACAGGTCCCAGTAAAATCTGAGGGACTTCTTTTGCGGATTGACGCATGGAATTCCAGCGCTGGGGCAATTGGTCATAATTTACTGTTGTCCGTGGCTCTCCCTCGTAAAATATTCTGTGGTGAAGTTTGATGCATCCCTCAGCAATGCCAGATGCAGCACGTGCATCAATTACACAGTTCCATGGAGAGTAGAGGATGGTATCAGTGATGGAAGGTGTGGGCACCAGGACAGATGCTGGCATAAACTCTGCAGTAATACCACCATGACCCACAAACACAATGTCCACATGTCTTCGCTTCCGCTTCTTTATTTCTCTTTCAAGAGGTTTCAGCAAATAATCTCTAAGAAACCGAAAAAGATTCAGAAAGTGAGCTTGATTTCTATCCACCCAGGAAAGAATGGTTTTGTCATGGCATGTTGCCTTAATGAAGTTCAGAACTTTCTGTCCATCTTCAGTCTTGGTGAGGGAATATCCACCCAGGTTCTCGAGGAGCGTCCGAAATTCTGACAATTTTTTGATGATCTCGCTGTAATTATAGATGTTAGAAAGTCATTATTAGTGCTGCAGTAACACACAGTCATATGTACAGTACTGTTTATGTGGACATGAACATACTTAACATACAGGAAAAAAATGAAAACATGCAATATTTTGCATGTTACCATTTTTCAAGTTGCTACACTAACATCTTAAAAATGAACAAGATGTTAAATTGTGCACTAAATTTACAGAAACAAAATGCCATAATTAAGTGTGTTTCTGTAAAGGATGTGCTTATTTTCACTTACAAAATCAACAAAACATTTTCCCCTTGGGGTTCAGTTTGCACTGAAATTGTAATACTGTATGCTCTGTGCTATCATGCTATCATTTTGCTGGAGGTGTTTAGGACAAATCAGTGTTTGAAAGTCAAGTAGACCACAATCTTCACCAAAAGATTTTGTCCTACAAGAAACCTGTAGAATGCAGTTTGTCCCTATACTGTATGGAATCAAAAACTTTAAAGTCCATATGGACAGGGTGGTGGTGCACATATACATATAATACAGTGTAAGAGAAAATCAGTCTATTCTAGAGAGAAATCAGTATATTCAGTTGATTCTTTATTCAAAAATCATATTACTGGCATATGACTTTAATCATATTAGCTGACTAATCATTAAAGTTGTGTAACTAGTCCTGGGCCATTAGGGCAAAGGACATGATTTTATGAGGTTGTTTTGAGCTAAAATGTTCTAAGATTATCTCTTTACTTCAGTCCAAAGAGCGTGTTCAGTGTCATTTCCATGGGGTTGTAACATGAGGAGCCATAGCATTCAGGAAAGTTAAAGTATGATAAGAGGGTTTAAAGCCCGACCCAGTTAGATCACGTGAATGATGCTTTGAAGGTATAAGAGACCTTTGTTTTTAGTGAAGAATCTTTGTGGGTGAATATCACTGGAGAGTGCCTTTTCAGGCCCATGATTTCCATAAATTTAAATCTTAATTTTCCATTCCTTTTATGTCCTATTATAAATAACAGACATTCAACTTGAAGAATGCATATTTGCTGAGCTCCTGCACATATTTTCTGTTATTGTATGAAATAATAATAGTGTAAGACTGACAGGGTGGACATTGAGTTATCAGTTAGCATTAACTGTCATAACTTCAACTGTCATTTAATTACATAAAATAAAGAATTTTATGTAATTAAACTTGCATATTTTGAAAATGTTGTACACTGATCACGTCCTCATTTATTATGCTGACAGGGTGGACATGGTAAACTTGGGTAGAGCAAATAAACACAACTTATACCTAGAAAATAGGTCAAGCCCAAGATCATCAGACACATTTACCTCCGCAGTTGAATTTCCCACCACTGAGTAGAAAATAAACAGTTGTTGTGATGTCACTGCAGCAGATGACCTTTTCTTAAATGAACAGATTTCTCAATACGACAGGGTGGACAATTGTTTAAGGGACATGTAAAATCTTTTAATTTTTAATGAATTTAATTGTTATTTTTATTACCAAATGATAAGTTGAGGACTTATTTAGCAAAATAATTTAAAAGAATTAAGAAAAAAATATTTTTCAATGTTTTTTTTCATATTGAAACCTATTTTTTTCATATTGAAATCTGTTAAGCAAAATAATTTAAAAGAAGAATTAAGAAAAAACATTTTTTCAATGTTTTTTTTCCATATTGAAATCTATTTAGCAAAATAATAATTTAAAAGAAGAATTAAGAAAAAACTTTTTCAATGTTTTTTTTTTTCATATTGAAATCTATCAAGTGGCGTAGGGGACATGCCAAAATAGCATGTATCCTATCACACAAAACTGAAAAAAATCTTGAAAATGAATGTAAAGAGCCAGGAAATTGATGTGTTGATGAATGCAACACATGAAGCTCAATATAATACATCCTTTATGAATGCATTTAATATTATATTAACATGGCAAATTACTTGTTTATATCCAGGACAGCAAAAGGCATCGCTCAGTGATATTGACCCTTGTCTGTTTACTGATTTTCCACCACAACATTTTGCCATGAAGTTGGGAATTTGAATAATTTTTTAAGGATAGGATTTTGTTTTCAGTGCAGGAACCTGGAAAAAAGGAAAACGTTATGACCGTACAGCAGTGCATCGATCTTCCTCCTTAGATCTTCTGCATTTTCCTTCATTTCTCTGGCTGTATTTCGCAAGGACCGGCTGGCCTCGGTCTTGTTAGTTTTGATCTCCTCGATGTTTCTACCCAAGTCCCAAGCTGACAGAGCCAGACCTGCAAAACTACCGACAGCCTGGGCGAAGATATAAACATACAGGCCAAAATTAGTCACCATAATGATGCTGTTAAGAATAAGTCAAAGAAGAAAATAATCAGTTATCATGACGTCTACAATGCAAGAGTTTGGAAGCTTAAATATGAAGTGAATGTTAATTTGTGTTAATATCATGTCTGTCCACATAGTAATATATGAGACAATAATCAATATAGTCTGTGGAAAAATAATTCCGTACCAGAACTGTTTGTTTGATGGCCGTTTCCATGCAAATTAATCCAATGTTCCTGGCCACTCCTTTGCCTGTGGTATTTAAGCCCATCAATAGAGCTGCTCCCCCAGTTATCAAGGGCAATGATGCAACACCAGGATCAGATCTAACTAATCTTTGCTGATTAATAATTGTGGTCTCGTTGTATCTCCTGAGAAGGTCCAGGGGAACCTCCATCCTATACTTTCTAGCTAGCGCTCCCATAATCTGAGTGGTCACCTCAAACTCAGCAGAAGCAGCTGCAGAAGCTCCCTGTGCTTGACTGGCACTCTTAGCTCTAAGCTCATTCAGCAGCCTCTGGATGGTGTCTCGGATTTCCCCAACTTCTTTAATAAGTTGCTCAGCTTCTTGAATGGTAAGATGGGACACGCCAGACTCGATCACTTGGGGGGCCACGCTGACAGCTGTGCCTATCCCTGCAACAGCCAGTGGGACAGTTAGGGGGGCAGCCAGGCCTGCTGTAAGGATTGTGGCTAAAGTAGCAAATCCAGTCGCAGCTACAACATTTCCGACCAGCTGAACTGTGTTGCTGCCGAGGTGAAGTTCCTCCAGCGCTTGTGCCAGAGCCAAAAGCTTCTCAATACACTGCTCCTGCTTTTTTAGCCACAAGAACAGCTGCTCACACAACTGACCTGCTTCCTCCATTGATAAGGTAGTGAAGACTGTGCAAAGAGACAAGAAAAAAGTAAAATATACAGATATACAATGTTATTTGTCTCATAAACGTTAATCCACCGGCACATAATTTGTTGAGATTTCGGATGAAGTTAGAAGACCAATGTTGTGAGTGGGTGAATTCAGTGAAACCACTGAACCACAGAAACCAACACATTTACATTTATCCTTGTCTTCTTCCAGATTTGACCATCCAGTCAGAATTTTTTTCCAACATATTTAACCAAAGTTAGAAAGGACTTCTCTCATAAACAGAAAACATTCTTAGAAACAAAGCAGAACAAAACAGGATATGCACTTTATCTTCTCAGCAAACTTTCACTTCCACTGCTTCCATCCTGCTGCTCATCTTGTAAAAGGGGATTTTCTAAGGTTTTTTTTTTGTTTGTGGCTGTTGGGAAGATTACATATTAAATATAACTAAAAAAAAAAAAATCATCTCACAGTATGTCACGGTTTGTACTGGAGAGAGAAAGGGGAGGACACCACAGAGGTTACTATTTACAGGTATTTAATAAAGATCAGACACAGAACAAACAATTCCAAAAACAGAAACAAAACACAAACCCCGGCTCTAAACCAAAAAGGGGAAACACTGAACACGATAACAGGGGAACACAAGACCCATGCTCCTCAAACGAACAAAGAAAAAACAAAACAGGACTCAGGCTTTAGCTTTCCACAAAGCTCACGGCCCGGAAACGTGGATACAGGCTGTCGGTGCAAATCGTGCACAACCTCGGGCTAAAACGGAGGAACATGGGCCTGAAAAACAGAACAGGAGAGACAAGAACATGAAACATGAACGAGAAACCACATGCACTATAGAGAGACAAAACAAGATCGTTTAAACAGGCAAAGTAAGACAAGGTAAGACCAAGCAAGACAACATGGGCGTGCAGACAAGCAAAGACAACCATCAACCAAGCAAGGACCAGAAAAGACAAATACAGACTCAGGGAACTGGGATCGGTTGGGGCTTTAAATAAGGGAAACAAACAAGGAACAGGTGAACTAAAGGGAAACGAGGAACAGGTGAAACTAATAGACAGGGACGCGATACAAACGGAGCAGGCACACTAGGTAGGGGACAAGGGAACCAAACGTAAACCGGACACAAATATGGGGACGAAGAGAAAACAAAGGGAGAAAGGGGGTACAGGAGGAAAAGAAAGGAAGGAAAACTAATACTCGGGAGACGGGGAACGGGTTCTACGTGGCGGGGACGCGGTGGCCATCACACAGTAAATGTTCTACACTCAATCAACATCAGCAACACTAGCAGTCACAGTCATTTCCTCTTATTACAATAAGATAAATGGTCATACTAATAAAAGTAATGTATTGAATGAGGCAAAAGATACATTTTATTATTTTTTTAAATGCACTAGCTCCCAAAGAAAAGAGAAAATAGTTTATATGGCCAAAAGTAAATGGACGCCACTTCTAATGTTTCAGTTCGGTCACTCCCACTTTTAACAAATGTATAAAATCAAACATAGCCGTGCACCTTTCCAGCTGAACTCTAGGAGCAGAATAAATCTTACTGAAGAGCTGAGATTGTAGATCCAGTCAAAGAAGCTTCTAGGAGAAACAACAGCATGATTAAGGGTTTGAGGTTTTGCTGTAGCTCCCTGGTGTCTGCTCTGACTGTCGGCAGAAGCAGTTATTAAGAAAAAAGTTCTAGAGTTTGGTATGGGATGCCGTGGTTTCTCCACAATGAACCCAGTTACAGAACAATTACAGAAAGAATGGAACAGATCTGCTCTCCAGGCAGAAGGACGTGCAATGAGAAACAAACATAGAAACTCCGACATCATAAATATTCTATAACCAGTCAATCACTGCAATGCTTGAGTTCAAATGGAGATGTATGTTGTGAATTTACACTTCAGAAACTAAGAAATTACTTCAGAAATTAAAAATGATAAGTGTATGCTTACTTGAATCTCATTTAAAGCAAGACTGGGGAAAAGTAATTTGTTTTTCTTACTGTCAGGAACAGCATGGACTTACCTTTTCTTCTTTTAAACAGAAAGTAAAGCCACAAGATAGCTGGAACTCAATAAGGATCCTGCTTATGTTCGTTGAGTGTCCTTTTGCACTTTCGTTCTCACTGTGTTCCTCCTGCTTTTGAGCCCAAGAGGGTGGGGTAACTGTGGAAAAGCTAGAGGAGGAGCAAAGTCAGGTGCAGCAAGAACAGTGCTGTTATTGTGAAATGGAAGCGTCTAAGTAAAACAGCTCAGCCACAAAGAAGCACACCAAACCAGGGAGCTGTTGAATGCTGAAGTGTACAGCATGTATAAAATGGCAATGCTCTGTTCCAAACTGCCTCTGGAAGGAGCATAAGCACAATAATGCATAATAGCAACAGTAAAGTTTAGCCTCCCCTGAGCAACTTGGGGTTAAGGGCCTTGGTCAGGAACCCAGTAGTGGTCTGCTGAGGGTAGGATTCGAACCCATTACCTCTTTAAATTCTAGTCATAGGGTGAACTTTTCCTTTTCCAGCATGACTGTATTGCTGTGCACACAGTGAGACATGGTATAAAACAGGGTTTGATGAGTTTGATGTGGAGGAAATCCAGAGAATTGCACAACTGAACTGGAACGCTGATCACAAGTCAGGCCTTCTCATCCAACATCAGTGTCGGACCTCACTTCCAGGCTGGAACGGGATTTCCATCAAGCTTATATAAGTGTGATGGCCAGATGTCTTCACACTTTTTTTCCATATTAACCTGCAAAAATAACTGATTGCGATAAAACAGTGGTGTTCAGTCCTTAATTTTTAAAAACAATACATTAAGATTTTCCAAAAGTGCATGTAAACATATTGTACAGATATCTAAAGAAATCAATGCCAAACAAACAAACAAGAAAAGAGGACAACAAAACAAAACAAACAAAAAAAAATAAATGGGGGGGGGGGGTTGCAGGCATATATTATAGTGGAAATACTATTTAACTGGGAGGTGAACCAGGAGTTTCTGAGCAGGGAAATCACCAGAACCTGCTGGACCACGACCCTCCAGGCCTGGAGCTCCACACCCCTGCTTTAAGTCCTTAATGTAATCAAGGCTTTCCAGAACGTCAAATCAGTTAGAGAACGGACAAGTAGGTACGTAAGTAAAACAATATGTTTTAATAATTATGTGAATGTAAAAGCAGTTGTCATGTTTGCTGCTGGGAGGGAGGAGTTAAAATAATATAAATACTTTTAATAAAGCCAACAGTCCACACAGGGAGTCTCTCTCTTTTTTTTTCTATTTTGAAAGAACCCCGTTTCAACAGAAGAGCAAATTTCCAAAACTCACCCTTTGTGTGATTTTTTAGGTGACACTACTATTGGCACATTTGTACATTACCTCTTTACGTGCAATAGTATAACCGACCAAAACTCACTCAGTCCTGTATAATACACAGTACAAGATTAGGAGAATTTCCAAAATTCACTCAGTCCTGTATAATACACAGTACAAGATTAGGAGAATTTCCAAAATTCACTCAGTCCTCTCGCACAGTCGCCAGCGGTACTGACTTACCCAGTATGTTTACAGTTTTTATGCAGTTAGCTGTCAGTGACTCTACGCTGT